>OMNM01034759.1:11328-22827 GCA_900302745.1 Parablennius parvicornis | reverse complement strand
ACTTTTTTTTTTTTTTTTTTTTTTTTTTATGTATACCCATAGCTACAATCTTTGTTGTTTCAACTTACTATTATTTTTCTTAGACTAGCTGCTAGAATTACAAGTCCAAACCAGCTTCGACTTGCTGGTTAAATCTGTAAATTTATATAAATACAGCCCAACACAAACATAAATGGGACAACATTGTGACCGTTGTTTTTCTATTACCTGATTTCCACACTGTGCCTTTAAATGTGTCTAAAATTGCCCTTTCAGAGGTGGCATGCTGTGTCGTGTCTGGGCAGCTATCGCGGCTCGGAGAAAGACCCAGCTCAGCACACACAACGAGGACAGCGAGGACACGCTCCTTTAATGGCGGCTGATCTCGTCCGTCCAAGGACAGGTTTATTGACAGGCTGGCCCTGTATTGTTTGGAGGAATAGAGACACTGGTCAACATAGATGATAATCAGTTTTACTTATTTGTTAAACTGTAAATATATTGTTGTTGTTTTTTTTAAGAAACTGACCACTGTTTACAGTTTTTGTGTACCTTTAACAGAGTAACATTGTTCTCAGGTCTTCGGCAAAAGGGGCTGTAATAAAAGTAGTATGCCAATGAAAATGTGTGTATTCTATTTGTTTGCTGTTGTTTTGTATGAGGTACAGTGATCTTAACATTCTCAGGCCACATGACTGTTTTTCCTTGAATTTATAGTTTGTGCATTTCAGTAAGGTTCTTTCTGTTGAAAGATGGCTCATGCTTCAGGTGTAATATCACAAATTTCTGGAGGACATCAAAGGCTTAAAAGGCTTTCTTTTAAAGGGATAACTGCTAAATATGGGCTGTATACATTTCTCTACAGACTGATTATATCGCTACTTACAGTATCATATCTGTATGTGCATCTGTAGATAAGAGATTATTACCGGCTTATCTTCAGTATTGGACATTTTAGAGCTTTCTCCGGATGCTTTGGCACGGTGTCTGACAGAAAACTAGGATCTATGTTATTGAGGGGAGATTATATTTTAGATAAATATGTCTGCCTTCTGGGTACATGTGAGTTCTTATTGCAGCATCCTGTTACTACAAATAATGAAGAGGAACACTGAATGACACCGACTAGCCTGTTGTCTGAATGAAGCTGTTTGTTCTCAACATGGAAAGGGTTTTTTTTTTTTTTTTTTTTTTTTTTGAGAGTGACGAACCATGGAAGAAGTGATGAACTAGTGAACAGTCCTTAAATTCCACATGTGTTTCCTCATCTGTTTTCACAGTGTTGATGTCTCCTTAGAAACCATTGCATTAAACGTGTGTCTGTGTGTGTGTGTTGCATGTTTGCGTATGAGTAGGTCTACTGTTTGAATTAATTTGGACATCTGAATGTGGAATTATTTTCTGAGAAATAATTTTTGTCTCATGTTCAATTCATGGCTACGTGTTCAAATGTGGGAATGCAAATAAAAAGACTAATATTAGGAGTGTTGAGTCACAGCAGAAAGAAACAATATGGTTGATGTTAAGAGGGATTTCATGTCAAAATGGAATACTATGAAATATATGCATATCCTTTTTTCAAGTGTCATTGTCATAGTGCAGTGATCTCAGTGCTACTGGTGAGATGATGTTGATTGTGATAACTGAAATAAATGGCTTATACTTCGATGTGATATCAAAAATTTCTGGAGGACATAAAAGGCTTAATACGCTTTCTTTTACATGCTAGCCATCGTTTGCCTCAGTGAGGAAATGACTCTATTAAGAGACTTGAGTTGGCCTGAAATAACTTTCACCTTGCTCATTGACAAAATTTTATATCTTGATACAAAACTTTTGGGATGTTTTTGCAGCAAATATATACTTAATTTGGAAAGTGCAACGGTTTGGGCAAGTGATGGATTGATGTAGTTAACAGCACATTTACAGAAAGTTTTTCTTTATTTGTTTCTTTTTATTACCACTCTATTTGTTGCAGAAATATGACTAGTTTGAACCTGTTGGGGTTATTTCTGTGTGAGGTTTGCCATTTCTCCTTGTGCATGTATGGGTTCTCTTATGGTAGTTCGACTTCCACCACCATTTCAGAAACGTGCCTTTGAGGACAAATCGGTAATCCCCACTCTTTTTTACGAATCGTGTCTTCGTTGGTAGTCATAGGCTGCATCTTCCCATGAACCTACATAGAGTGATGTTGAAGATGGTTGGATGATTGACGACCGTATATATTTTATGCCCTTGACCATGTACACTCTTCTGCACACTGTCAACCTAGTGATAAAAATCCACTCCCGACAAGATGTCTTAGCTATTCCTACAGTAATGTTATATTTGGGGTGTCTCTTTGCTGTGTCCTCCGATTTATCACATGATTTATGTCTTCAGCATCATCAGGTTTGTCTCCTTGAGCAAAATCTTGATTAGAGCTCTTCTTGTAGTGAAGATCACAAGCTTGGTTTACCATTGCAATAATTGAGGCTGCAAACAAATCAAAAGGTGAATAGTAAATAAAGGTCTCTCTTTATTATTGCCTTGATAAATGTCAGAAGGAAAAATAATAAGCAGATGTTATCAGCCAATTTCAATTCTCTGTGTTCTTTTCCCCTTGCATCAATTCATGGTCACATAAATGATAAATGACTGCAACACAATGAAAATGTTCTCTATAGTCGATATTTTAAAGTACTGCAGTGTTTTTCAATGTGAGATTTTTAAATGTTCAATGACAAGTATTGAAGAAAATGTTTGAGTGTTTAGCTCAGATTTCTTGTCTTGTCATATTTGACGAAGTCTTGCTCAAGTGTAGATCACTGTGTGTTATTGCTTAAAAAGCAGGTGGCAGCTGACATCGTTAACTTATTTGTTTTCACAGATAATTGAATATTATTTAAGTGCACCCCCCTGCGTCTTGCTTAATAAGCTTTATCACAGAACGGTATTAGGATTGTCCAGCTAATAGGATACAACGTGTTTGCTTTGATCAGACATATTGGAATACAAAGCAGACAATACTTTTATAATGTCAGTGCATAATTGCATTACAAAATGGCAGCGAATGTTAAAGTCTACATTTGAACTGATTACTTTTTATTTACTTTTTCATTTGGAGTCCTGCATTTTCACCAAAAGCTTATATCTGTCTTCTTTTTTGCATCCAGTTAGAATTTCCATTCCCTTTGCCGGGCATTTAGGATCGCCCTTATATCTGAGATTACTGTATTTATAAAGACATGGCATTCACATTGTCTTTAGTTTATCTCTCTGTATGTGCCCTAAATCCCTCCATATCTGTTCTGTTTGGAGGTGGAGCAAAACCACTGATAGGCAAATAATGAAGACTGCCGTCAGGGGGATTTTTTGGCACACACTTGGGGGAATTGAGGACACCACACTGGGAGGCCTGGGACCCCGGGGATTACTGAGCTCACCCTCTTCTTCGCCTGCTTCCTGAGGACATGCCATCCCATTGTCTTTGACTTAGGTTAGGATAAAATGCTGGATTTAATTTGAAATATATAAAACATGCTTTGCAAGGATGATTCAAAATTTTTTTTTACATAGATCCATTGATAAAAAAAAAGCATATTCATTTCTGCTTTGTTTCGCTGCGTTTATGCTTTGGGATTTATATGAACTGTATAGTTACATAATTGTGACAGAAACAATGTTTCAGGTGCAGACCAAATGTCTTTATAGTGTTGGAGCGTGCAATAAAAGCACATGACAGCAGATCACAAGCTCATACTTTTAATTTGTGTCACTTCCTTGAGAGTTTGATGACATTATTCTTTTGGAATTTTAAACTGCTCCAAATAATTGCATGGTATATGCAAGACTCTAGTGTCATCACAAATGTGATGCAAAGCATTTTCTTTTTCTTCTTCCACGTGGACCAAATGTATATCGCTTTGTGGTATGTGTATTCCTCAGGAGTCTTCTGTTATCTTTATGGCCCTCTGGAGAGGCAGGAAACAATCTCACAAGCAATTAACTTCGATCCGATAGTTCACTGTGCAGTTGTGTCAGGCCAAAAACAGACGCCACACCAAATAGACGGGTTGATGATACTTACAGCTGCACTGAAAATACTCCCTCACCAGTCTAGAAGAGTGTAGCTATAATCCTGGCTGTAATCTAGAGACTTTAATTTAAAAGAAAGCATAATCTAGCTGGGTGTGCATGAGCATCTGTGTATACGTATGTGCTGCACTGCTCCTCTAGGGCTTGACCTCAAGACCTTTAACCCTTTGTTTATCTCGCATGTCATTCTATCTCTATAAAGCCTTCTCATTCATATGAAACTACATCAGTGGCTTACGTCCCAGTGGGCCGATTGTTTTGACTTGGTAATATTAGCATATTGACTGAAAACACAAAGAGATCAACTTTGTATTTTAAAGAAGTATATTCTCTTACTGCTCCTGAAATAAAAATTTGCATTTCGTTGTGAAATAGCAAAAAGAAAAAATATCAAAATAGGCTAGAAAGAAAACACAAATGGGTAAAATTATAGTAGTACTTCTCTCACCTCACAGCTATGTGTGGGTTTTCTTTGGATACTTTAGTTTTCTGCAGTTAAAAAACATTAATGCCGTTTGTACTTTTCTTTAGGCCATTCTCAATTGGGATTAGCTCCCAGCAAATCTAAACTGGAGAAATCAATGTAGAAACATAATGAAAAATGTTTTATATACATATAAATAATTTGGCAAACACTCTTTCTGAACAATGCCTATAAAACAATACTTCTCACATCGGCCTTAAATGTTGTCCAATCTAGCAACATATACAAAGATTAACAGCTGAAGTAGCATGTTCTTTAATTGTGAAATTTCCATGGTGTTGGCATGTTCACATTCACGTGTGTTAAAGAGCCCTGTGCAGCTTTCTTATTTCCTGAAAGTCTTCTTGCAGCGTCACTAGTTGTTGATGGTGCTCTCATGTCTGATCATTTAACCTCAGTGAAACTCAGTCTGTTGTGGTGCAGGTTTCCCTCCTCACAAATTGAAGCAGAGGTCAAACGAAGGCTCTCTCTCTCTCTTTCTCTGTCTCTCTCTCTCTCTCTCTCTCTCTTCCCCTCCTCCCTTTTTTGGGGGGGTTGCCATGGAAATGAAAGCACCGGCAGAGGGGGTGGCAGGGTGGGTTTCTATTATTGAAGCAGTTGTGGGATTGGTGGTGGGTTGCGAGTTGGTAATAGTGAAATGGAGCAATTCATGCACTCATAAACAGAGAGTGCGGTGGAGCAGAAGGGAGGTGGAGGGGCTGGGTGGTGAGGAAGAGAGAGAGGGAGAGAGAGGCGAGGAAAAGCAGAATAGAGAGAGGGGCCTCAGGGGTGAACGGAAAGAGGAGCCAACTCCACGTGTTTTGGCCCTGTTTCTAACAGATAACACGTTTTCGACCATTACGTCATGGTCTGCGAGGCTCTCTGCTGTGGAATCCCATTCCTCATGGAAGACTGGAAACTGAGCGGCTGGTAAGGCCACCTGTTGTTGCAGAAGCCAGAGAAAAGCTGAAAGAAGTGCAAAAAGCCTTAACGACCACAGTTAATTACACAGCTTATAAAGAACAGTAAAATATAGTGACATCTAAAGTATGCAAACAAGGACATGAAAAATTAGTTCAGATTTTGTATTTATATATTTTGGCTTAGAAAGCCTCAAAATGTTGTTACCGTCCAGTTTGGAGTTTTCTGTTACGAATCTGTGTACTGTAACTCCCATTCAGGATAATCAGTAAATCCAAATATATATAGATGATTGAAAAAAAAATACAGTTTTTGTGCTTATCTCATATTCAGAAGAGATTGGTGAATTTTTGAATGAGAACGAAACTACTTTTATATAGAAAGTTAGCTTCCCCCCCCCCAAGAGAAACAGTGCACCCTGAAAATATGAGTGTAATGTGACTGATGGAAACTTTCAAGAGACAAAAAAAGTGTGGGAATCAGCTTTTTGAACCCCAATCACTGCTCAGAGTAGTAACTAAAAATCACTATTATTCAACATCAATCCTGTGGTCTTTTATGCATCTCTTTCAATCATTTTAAAGTCCTTGACTTTATTACAGTGCTGGTGCATTACTGGCACAGTGGAGCGGTGGTTGGCGCTGTGGTCTCACATCAAGATTTGTGAACAGTGGCGTCATTAGATGGGAGGAGTGCTGCAGCGAGAGCAATGAGTGCATCATTATCCTGAAACACTGTCAAGACAGACAATTTTCTGAGTGTGGGATTTCATGTACTGTAATGCAAGCTTTCAGTCTCTCAGTCCCAGATTTTTCCCCAGTGTCAGCTGAGGTGCACTCTCTTGTCTGGATGCAAAGCAGCAGATAGTAGAAACTGTATGTAAAACAATCACACTACAGAAGTCTTGGCATGTGAAACTCACAATACATAAAGACCTCCCTGCTTAAACACAAGGCAGTGAGAGGGAGGCTAAATTCAAATGATTCAGACCAAACAGTGTGCTTTTTTCCCAGCACCCTAGAGAGAAATACAAAGAAACGGGCAACTCTCCCACACTCTGTCTCGGCTAGCACGCATGCACACAATTTTCCAAAGTGACATCTCATGTAGGACATGATTAAATCACACTACAGGAAACAAAAGACGTCATGGTTGTAAATTGTAAAATGTGCAGCCCCCCTACAGGTGCAGCTGACCTTTCACCCTGCTGAGTAGAGACAATGGTGTGGTAACAAAAATAGTACCCGCTCCCTGAGACCTGACAGCAAAGTAAACCAACAGGCTGCCTCAACGTCAGTGACATCACTCCTGTGTTATTAAAAGAAGATAAACATCTTTGCAAAAGGTTTTACCTTCATTGCATCAGGCCATTCCAAGCAAGCATATTCGAGCATTAAATCAATCATCATTGCTTGGAATCATACCCACACTTTTCTTATGTTACTTCTGGTAAAATGCTGCATTTGTTAAAGGCAGAGATAGTGTACTCAGCAGTCTATACCATAGGCAGGGTCAGTCCTCTCTGGGGACATTCTGAACATTCCTGCTATTGTTATTTCATTACCAGGATGAGGGTTACCCTTGCCATTCAGAGAAACTGACCTCTAGACTTGGCGGCGGTGGCAGCGACGGCCACTCTCCTTCGAATAGAAATGTGTTACAACTAAATGGGAGCTCTGCAAAGTTGATGATTCACAAATAGTTTTGGAGATGGCAACTGTATCTTTTTTTTCCAAAGCTCCGAGTGAAATTCAGGAATATGCATATTTTTTGGGTGGATTATTTGACTGTAATATCTTGAGTAGTCTACAAATACATTGTTTTAAGTATTTATGGTGATCAGGAAAACAAGGATGCTGAATGAGTAGTTTAGAGTAGGAGAATGTATTTTGTATAAAAAGTCATGTCCATGTCGGAATGCATTTCAATCAATTTAGCTAGCCTTTCTTACTGTATTTCCTTTTTCAGTTTTGGATCTCAGTTTTGACGAGCAGGGCATCCTTAAATAACAAACAAACAAAAAATCCAATTCTGCAATGCAAGTTGCAAAGATGTGCAATGGAAATCTTTGTACATTTGAGCAAATAAATAGACTATTTATTTTAATATAAATATTAATACTTGCATGTCACTTATACACATTATATCCAATGGAGCTATTGTATTGGCCATAAATTCTTGCTAATATTTACTGAGCAACACAGTAATGGTTTTTATAAGAGAGATGCAAGGGCAGAGCCTCATCTTACCCCAGTGAAATTCTACTGAGGGTCCACTTGGAGGGAAGTCTTAGCGTCATCATTATTCAATGCATTAGTTTGACTAGTTAATTGGGCTTATGCCCAGTCATTGTCAATCATGGTAGTAATTTGATTAATCAAAGTACTAAATACTGAATAAAAATGAAACGCTGTCTTGCATGAAGACCTTGTTTACGTTCACGTTTAGGGTTAACTTGCCTGGGACAAATTTACCAATAAACAGCTCAAATTTCTACATTTTGGTTGAAACATGATTTATTTAAGAAGAACAATTGTCTAGCACATTACTCAAAAGTTCAAATTTGAAGACAATTGGTTGAGGATGCAATCTTTCCTCTGATAAACTCTTATCAAGAGCTCCTGTTTATCCAGCAGTATCTTTCTTTGTTGGCTACTGCTTGTCGGATTTGTCCTTCTGTTTATGTGATGCCTTTTGTTCTCCTCTACTGTGTCTCCAATAACTACATCTGCTCTCAGGATGTTTGTGTATTGATGCAATCATGTCTTTCTGGTACTAATTATTTTGTTGACATGCAGTGTTATCCTCCCACTGCCCTCTTTCAGCTACTCTGGGCGATCAAATTAAATGTATCTTGTATGTGAGGGCTTGCACTTAAGGTGTAGGGGCACTTTGTTTAAATGACCGGTGCAGCGCTGCAGCTCATGTCTTTACTCAAGAACAGAGAAATGGGTGGGGTCTTTTAGTAGTGAATAGTGAATTCCCCTCAGTGTTGCACAAATACATAGCAATACAAGTTTACCACTTACTGTACTAAAACTGGTGTTGAAAACATGAGTTTATTGTGTTGCATATTGTTTCAGTCTGCAGAATCTTTAAGGGTCATGCAACATTTCAACACTTCCAAAAAAGTTATTGGTGGCCTATCATGAATTCACTCTGCACGGCTCATCCTCACAGTTAGCTATATGGTTATGAACTCACACACCTGACAATGAGGAATGCTTTCATCCTTAGCTTTTAGCTTTTTTTTCATTATGAGACTGCTGGCTCATGCAACAGTTATGTGCTAAAGTGTGCAGGACAAAAGGGAAATGTTTTCTAGCAGATATTATAATTGCTCTACTTTATTTAATGTATATTTAACTTCTTTAAAGCATTTCTAAACTACTGCTTAATAATAAAATGAAGAAAATATTTCAGTAAAATGTTACAGTAAAATGATTTTTCCCAGAATGTTTTGGTCTATCTGATGTTTTAGTGAAAGTGTGTGCAAACATGTCAGCTCGAGAGCTTAGTGTAGGATTGGGGGGAAGAGGGTGAAAAGGGTTTGAGGGTGTCCGTATGCTTGTTGAAACGGGAACACAAAGGATCAAAAACGTGCATCTGCAGAACACTTCAGATTTACAATTGAAATCTGTGACCTCTGAAGCTTCTTGTTTGAGTCTTATTCAGCGTATACAATCCACTACCAGACATACGTACAAAGTCTGGACATTTTAGGTATTGGGCACAGTTTCATGTTTATTATATACAGTAGATGTTTCATTTAGTTGAATTGATGCTGTAACACGGATACTTCTAATTATAATTCCCAGTAGTCTAAATGGTGTCTAAAGTAAGGCATAAACAAAGCATTACCCAATATAGAATTTCTATTTTCTCTAAGTAAATTAAGTATTCTCTCTTGCACTGGCATTGAATTAAATAAATAGCAATATAATTCTCTCTTTTACAATTTCTTTGATTTGAAAGAAGAGGAAAATTCCCCTCATCACTGCTTGCTTTGTTAGCATATCAAAAATAGTTGTGTTTTAATTCAATTAGATAGAATGAACTGGGTTTTATCAGCTTGCGGGCACTGGAATCATCAAAAAAATTATTTGTGTCATGGTGTGAATGCATGAAGGACTTCTGGAAGAATGTAATTACAAGTAAAGGCAGACCGTGAGATGTTCAATAGAAACTAAAAATCAGCACACCCAACCCCCACTTCCTTCAGCATCCCCCGCTTTCCAGTTGCAATGACAGGTGGCTCTTGGGGGTTTGGGTGAACAAGACTCAACAGCTGCACAAAAGAACCCCACTAGGGTCCTTTTGACAGGGTGTCCCCCCTCAAGCGTGCCGATCAGCCCCTGGCCCAGCCCCCCATCTCGGCAGATGCTCGGTGGGTTCCACAGGTGGCTGATGACAAGACACGGTGCAGTCATTACACACTTTTATGGGACAAAGATCAAGCCCAAAGAACTTCATTTACTTTGGATTATCTAACAGAAATAAGTACTAATGAGAACACATGGAAACATGCAGGTGGAGTAACTGGTCTAATGCTTCACACATTTAACACCCAACCAAGTCCAGCTGAAGGGGACAATCTGGTATTCTTTATTCACACAAAATATAAAATGAATCATGTGTTTTACTAATTGTTAACTGCACATTGTTCCAAGTTACACACAGTGCAAGGGTCAATGTGACAATATTTTATTGTACAAACTTTCACTGCAGGACAAGCTTATGTTTCATTTAAAAATCTCTAAGAATTATTTGTATTCAATGTGATGGATGGATGGATGGATGGATGATAGATAGATAGATAGATAGATAGATAGATAGATAGATAGATAGATAGATAGATAGATAGATAGATAGATAGATACTATAGAATGAATACTATACAAATGACAGAGAAAATTACACAGGAAAGTACTGTGTTACTGTAATCATTGTGATGGGTGGAAGGAAAATGCATTTGAATAAGATAGAAAACGTACTCCTAGAGCATTCTGTGGAACCTTATATCAATATCAATGATTGTAGCCCTCAGTAAATTTGAAGTGATTCTAGATTATGTGCTTTATTCAGCCAATCAGCATTGTAATCAATTCTGAACACGCTGATAAAAAGTCAAAGGTTTGTTGGATCTGGACTGTGAACCGGCGAGGAAGTTTTGTGAGTGGTAGAACCGATCGAAACACCGGCGGGTGAAACATTTTTGGGAAGATTAAACTATTTAAACATTTTAAGACTAAAGTTCATACATTGATATAATGGTGGTTTAAAATGTTTTTTCTGGAGAGTTTATTGTATTGTCATAATCTTAAACGAATCTCGTGTTTGGTAAATAATTTGACACTGAGCATCTGGCCCCCGTATTGGTAATGGTACAGTCCGACGGAGCCGGGTTTCTGATCGTCTGCACAGGCGGAGAGAGCATCAGCTGTGAGTCGGAGAGTGAGAAACTTCTCTCCCTCCTTCTCTTTTCTGTCTCCTAAATTCCCACCGTCACGATACTTTATTCTTTTTTTTTTTTAAATTATACCTCATCTCAGCCAGCACTGCCTCCAGAAACTCTGCTTTTTTGTGTGTGTCTTTATTCTTCTCATTCTGACCTCTGTGGACGCTCTCGGGGGATTTTTGTGGAAGTGACTCGACCAAGTTTCCCCCCGAAATATTGTGAGGAATGAGAGCACTGCTGCAGAGGAACTCCCTGCTTTGAATGAACAAAAGAGGAGAAAGCGAGGGTCTTGCCGCCGGAATGGAGGCTCATGCTCTGCCAGGAGAAACATGTAAGTGTTTAGTGGATAGAAACGTGTTCTCGCGCTATAACGCTTTGTCATTCAACATCATTTTCTGTGATTTGAACGCAACACAGTTGCACAGCAGAGATCCTGTCTGGGTAAAGACACACGCAGTGTTGTTGGTGGAAAAAAACAAACACATTTGTGATGAATTATGAATATGAATCCATTAAGAGACGAGCCCTTAAATCGTGAGGCTTGTTGTTGTCCAGATTAACACCTCGGGGCACATTTAAAATCCTTGCAACAACCCCC
>OMNM01034758.1:0-20164 GCA_900302745.1 Parablennius parvicornis | reverse complement strand
GGCTGTGATCCTGTCTGGGGAGCGACACAGTCACTTGATGCCGAGGAGCCACACAGATGATTGATTTTTCCAGAAGGATGTTTTCAGACCCTCGGTCTGACTCCTGATTATCATACACGGCATTATTCATGTCATGAATATACAAAGAGGCTAGGAACAAATAAATACTGACATGCATCCAGAAGCTGATAAATATTAAATGGAGCACACATGGCTTCAGATTTTAACATTTCATAATTTGAACATTCGTGCTGAGAGGCTCCGAGTCAAGGTCTAATCTTGGGTTTGAACAGGTTGAGCAGTCAAGTGGAGAGACCAACAAAAAAATAAATAAATACTTCACAAACATCATATTTGTGCCTCAGTGAGGTGAATTCACTTTCTGGCCTCATCATCAGTCTGTTATGGTGTGCAGCTGGATCCAGCTAAGTAGCCTTTTAATGTTCCTGTTAAAAACTCTACATTCACAATGATGACTTATTCAACTTTAACTTTGTTTGGACTTTTATTTACCAATTGGTTCATTAGTTATCAACAAAGTCTGTCACAACCAACTTTATCTCAGTAGTGATTTTCACTGCATTTGATACATGATGAGTTGACAACTGGACCTCAAAGGGAACTAACTGAGTAAATCCAAAATAAAGACGAGTTTCAGAAGGAAGTTTGTTTGTTTCAATGTTGACAGATTGTTAGCAATCCTTACTTACCTGTAGGTTTAAGGAGGTGAAAACATAATGAAGTCGAAACAGGTTAAATAATTATAAATGGAAATTGAAAAAAGTCTGAAATTAGAGAGAAAAAACTGCTAAATCCTTTTTTTTAAAGGCTAAAATTTTTTGCAATGACTGAGTTTATGCATTGATGAAAATAGTTCAATTGGCTAAAATAGCTCACATAGCGTTATGATTAGGAGCCAAACTTTTTGAAAACTGCTAATCGGAAAAACAAAAGAAAATGAAAAAGGTGACTCAGCAAAAATGGTTAACACAACTAGTATATTGATATGAACACAATAAATGATGACAAATGCTAAATCAACAGGCAAAATGGAAATTAAAAAAAAAAAAAACTGTTTCATAAACTGTCATTATGAAAACTGCTAAGAGTCCTTCCATCCATCGTCTAAACAGCTTGTTCATGCCCAGGGTCGTGAACGCTGGAGCCCATCTCAGCGTACTATGGGCGAGGGAAGGATACAACCTGGACAAGAGCAGGCTGACAACCACACAAACTCAAATTCACACCTCGGTGCAATTTGGCATCTCCAATGAACCTCACATGCATGTTTTCGGAATGTAGGAGTAACCACAGTTCCCGGAGGAAACCCACCCACACATGGGGCGAAAAGCCAAACTCCACACAGAAAGGCCCCGGGTCATACTTGAACCCTTGACCTCCTCGCTGTGAGTTGAGAAAGTCGTGGATTCAAATACGAAGCGTCATTTCGCCAAAACTGCTATCATTATTAAAATGGCAGCAACATGTGACAATACACAGTTTGCATAAAATTACAAAAATGGCTGAAACTGCTTTAAAAGGTTTAATAGCTAAAAAGACTATAACTGATGAAATGGTGACAATAGCAAAAAAGTGAAGAAAAAAAAGTGAAGATGGCTGGAAAACAGACTAAAACTACTCTGAATAACTAGAAGGCCAATATGTTTTAAACAGCTAAAACACAATAACGCTGCTATGGTTTGAAGACCTCAGAAAATATCAGTAGTTGTAAATTGTCGTTTCTGAATTGCAACATTAAAAAAAATTTCGTTAAATATAGCTGAACTACAGTCATGGGTAATGAAGTGAGGTTTATTGTAAAGTTAAAAACCTAAAAAAAAAAAAAAAAAGTTGAATCACCCTAAAGAGAGAAGTGAATAAATAAAGCTTATCTTTCCAGGGTGTGCATTTTCATGTAAAGCGATGGTGATCTAATCTGGTAACAACAACAAGTGAAAACTGTTCGCTCTGGTTGTGTGGACATCACATTATCTGTGCAAACAAACACTCAAACAGACAGTCCAGCAGTGTCTCAGACGCTGATCCAGATAAATACAATCTCATTCATTAAACAGGTTTCAGCTCAGTCTCCTGGACATTTTTCTTCTTATAACAAGTTTTTTTCACACCCTCCCAGTCGAAGGCTCAGTAAGGAAAAAAGATGAGTGTTCAAGGTTAATTAATCTGTTTTTAAGTCAAATGTAAATACAATTGTGCCATTGAAGCTACACAAGGGTAATGTATTTAATGAGTAATAGTGGTATGTTTCATATTAAGTGTTTGGGAAACTGTCCATCCATCCTAAACTCTTCATAACAGAGTTAGAAATGGCTGAAAAGGAGTTCTGGCTCCAGAACAAGAACATTTGTGATCTGTTTGTGTTTGAAGGGTTTCCAGGTAACTGTTTATTGTTTTGGCCCAGCTGAGATCAGATTGTGGCCCCTGAACAATGGTTGAGAAAGCGTTCATACTTATGTGCAAACATATTTGATACTAGCTCAGAAAAAACATGCCTTTTATTATATATATAAAAAAAGCCAAATAAGACGTAGCACTGTAAGTGTTCCAAAATTCCTAAATAGGATATCTGTCCATCTTCTATTCCCATTATTCAAATTCATAATGGGAAGGGGGGCTCATTTTCACCAGGAAACAGTCATAGCAAACAAATATGGACTAGCAAATAAAGGAAGATGACAATACAATTCATTGGTTGACCAGGACCAAAAACATTATTTTTATTTCTTTTGTCATTCCATATATTTTTATTTTATACCGGAGACTGTGCAGACCCCATAAACAAAGTGAATATTATCTACACCATCATCTGCATAGCCATTTTCTTCATACATCAGATACTGTAAGGTGTGGGCCTGCACAAAAAAGACAGTTTAATGGAGCTTGACAAGTTACATTGACCTATTCTCTGCATGTTTTTGTGGCTGTTTTTAAAACAAATTTTACCAGGTTGGAGCCTAGCTGACACGCAAACTACAGCTTTTCCAGTATTTCTGTTTTGTTTGTATGGCGAATGAAAACACACAAACACGATGCCCTTTTTCAGTTGATCGTGTAAACAGGGCCTTCGGGTCATTAAATAATGTTTTTTGAAACTGTGGGAGAAAACATGCATTAATCTGCAAAGAAAGACCCTGCTGCGTTCTGGTTTGAGGGTGCTAACTGCTACACTACCATGCAGCCTTACACATCAAATGACAATACAATACAAAAGTCTTTGGTGGAGCTGTAATATCTGCAGACTGGAGAAAAATACAGACCACATGGGGGGAGAAAGTGTCCTGAAGTTTACTGGAAAGTAGAGCAAAGTCCACAGTCAGCATTTAGATGGGACTAAATCAAAGTGCATTTGAAAACTGGGAGGAGGGAAAAAAAAAAGTTCTGAGACATCAGGAAAGTTGCGTCTTGGAAAAAGAATTCAAACTCTAGAAAGAGACTGAAAGTAAAAGTATTTCCTGCTCTTGCCTAGGTATCTTGTGTATGCATCACAGAGGTTATTAGCCCCAAGTCTGGGGTTGTTGCCTTTGAATCATTAAGTAAAGGGTGAGTGTTTGAAGCTCCTTGATATAATGATCCTTGGCAACTCGGAGAGTTCAAAGTAAATTGGCAAGGGTAAAAAAGGCTTTCTGCCACTCAACAAAATAGAGAAATCAGCCAGCTATGTTTAATAGAATTTTCATCAGTGCTCAACCAGTCTCTCAAATGGGTTATCTAAGATAATGGCTGCACGGGTTCATTACCTCCTTGTCAAATTAAATTTCTTTTTCTCCTCCAGGCAGATTGGATAGTGATTACAGATCTAACCAAAAGAAGGCTTTAACTTTCATGCTGTAAAAGTGGGAAAGGGCCCGCAATGACAGCAAAATTAGTTCATTTCATCTCGGGACCTTTGTTGTAGGCTGACCGACTGCTGTTGCGAGGAAAGTTGGCATCTGATGCTGCAGAGCTGTCGGCGTCTTTTGTTTGCCTTTTTTTCCGTCTTTGTGCGACTACTGAAGTGAGAAGTAAAAGAAGTGCAACAATCGACACGCGCCTAAATCAAAGAAATTCTTGACAATTATGTCATTGGTATTGTTTGTATTTAATTATCACTCCAATACTAGTTGCTACATCAGTCCCTATGAAAATGAAATGATTGTCCTGTGTCAGGGGTTTGATTATTTTTTCCCCAATATCTTTTGATCTACTCCAAATAATTGTCAGTAATGGCACTGTCTCCACTGCAGGAGTCAATTGTGTACTCTAACTACACCCTTTGTAGCTGGGATTGGCTCCAGCTCTCCTACTGCATTTGTTTCGACAAAATGACACATGGATGGATGGATCCTGCCTTTTCCCTCTTCTGGGGTCAAATATCTGATGACGCCTTCCTGACTTAGGAGTTTACTAATCCATCTATCTTCTTTTCTGCTTTGTGTAAATTATAGTCAAAAGGTGCTGGAGCTGACTTTGAGAAAACGGTAAACAAATTTAAATACCTGGAGAGAACCAGTGCAGGGAGAACATGGAAACTCTGCCCAGAAAAGCCTCCAGTCCCTCAATTTGAAGTAGATACAGTTTTACTGTGACGTGAGAAAGCCAGCCACTACATTTTGTGTCCAAAAGTAAGGGTTTGTTGAACTTTTAAGCCCCGCCCCTTCATCATTGTGTATAAAACTTTTCCAACTGACTTTTCTGCACCAAAAGACTCCAAACTAGTGAAGTTTTTAATATGACATGGAACGTAAGGAGAATGACTTTGGCGTCTATGTAGATTTCTATAGTGTCTATACTTTAGTATTTGTTTTTGACAAATGTTACTTTTACTCTCTGAAAATTTTCTTTTTATCCTGAAATTGTTATTCTTTATTGATTGCTCACAGTTGTCTCATCTGTTCAACTTTCATTTTTCATGACAATCTATTTCATAAATTAACTATTGAATATAATACATTTGCTTTGCCATCCTGCGGCGTTAAAAACATCTCTTGACTGTATATTAATCACCATTAAAAATACTCTAAACTTTTTAAATGTTTTTATATTTATAAGGTTAAGTTATCGATGACTCCAAACTATGAATTTGAGTTATGATGTGTGGAAACGGATTAATCCATGTTTTTGTAAACAATAGTTGCATTTTGGGTGATACCAGATCCAGGAAGTCATTTCAAAAAGTCCATATTGATCATCTTAAAATGTAATGACCTTTTTTTTTTTTTTTTTTTTTATTGTGTAATTTCTAATAACTTATCTCTTCTGACTGGATTTCCCATCAAAATATAAGAAACCACCAAGGTGTCTCTCTGGTATCCTCCTTTTAATATTAGACTGTAGTCAGTGGACTGTAGTCCAAAGCGTTTTCACTGTTAAAAGGAAAAGCAAACACTTTTCATTTCCTTGTTAGCTCAAATTGGAGTGAAAATAAAAGGCAACATGTTTTGCCACAAACAGGCCTTCAACATTAGAGGCGTACAAAGCCAAAATAAACTAAGCTGCTAAAAAGCTCGAGAGAGAGGGCTCCCTTCAAAAAACATTTTCCTTTGCCCCTCTGCGAGGAAGAATTACATCAGACTGTAGCTCTCAGGATGTGCAGGATCTACAAAGATATCTTCAAAGAGACGCCAGCGCCAACCTGTGAGATGACTGAACTTTAATCATCAAAGTGGAATGGGTGGAGCATGTTGTGTCCAGAAGGCAATTTGCATTTAAATGTGTTTTTAAGTTGTTTAATCTGACGGTGTGCGGGTGTTTTGAGCTGCCACAGCTCATCGCTAGAAATACTTGATCTTTGAGGAGTTCACTGGCTGATAATGGGTCCTGTTCCAAAATGCTTTGTCAGCGTGAACAATCCTATAGTCACGATGAGTGTCCGTGACATCACATAGCAAGTGTGCATTGTGGGAACGCATAAAAAAAAGCTGCACAACTGAGCTTCTTTTTGTCATTAAAAGGTAAGAAACATTCACTTTTTTTATTTGATTTAAAAAGGCAGCGATGATTTTGATCATTTGGTCACTTAGCAACAGTGATCTCACAACTTAAACCAATTGAATGCCAACCATATTGTGTTCTTGACCTCTCATGTTCAGAACACAACGCCATGAGTTTCCTTTCAAAGCAGCATAAGTCATCCTCAGCTCATTTTTCAGAGCAATATAGACAGGAAATATAGATAGAAAAATCTTCAGAATGTACTGGGTTATTACCATTTATAAATATATAAATGTTTAGATGATTACAGGGTGATAGCCTCCAAACACATCGAACACTTTACTTTTCACCTGCCAATTCTGCTAATGGTTAAAGACATCTTGTCTTATATGGCAACTGGGTGTCGCACTGTAATTTTGTTGTCATGAAGCATAGCGATAGAAGTTGTTGATGAAGGTAAAGGTTTTTGGTTGGTATTTCAATCACTAACTTTTTTGTTTATTTATTTTTTGAATTTTCAAAGCAGACATGTGCATAACATTTAAAGCATTTACACAGCATTTAGCAAACTGTAACATCTGTTTACCTTGAAATTATGGACTGTGATTAGTGACCATGTATAAATAGTACAATACCACATCTTAATTCAAAATTTGATGATGGCTTTTCCCAGTAAGGTTTTTGCAAATATATATATATATTTTTCAATAATATAAAGCAAAAATTGTTAATATTCATGCTTGCCTTCTTTTTGAAAGTAATATGTATGTATGAATGTGTGGAATCAACACTGGGGTCTAATTTTATTTATATAATGAGCTGAAATGCAAATTTATTGAGCCACAGAAATATCCTCTTGACAAACAGGATGCTAAAGTGCTTCTACCACAAGGATATATAACCTTCATGGCTCCTTATTTTGTAGATTTCATTCCATTTAATATTAACTCTGACACTGTAAGTACATGTATAAATTTTACATTAGTGATTCCAAATGGAGATGGGAGTGACATGTGAACCATGTCTGCTGTAAACGAAGAGCTAATCAGTAGTTACTATCAGGATTGTGATATTAAATGTTACAAGTGTAACATTTTAATTGACAACTCTGTAATCTCAGTGTAGTTTTCTGTCAATATGATTTCATACAGTTAAGTGCAAAACTATCCATTGATCCATCTGTGTTCATTTCCACTTCCTCCAGGGGAGAGTGGTGGCAAAATGGAGAGCAGAAATGTGCAGACATCTCTGTCCACTGCAAGTTGTTCAGGCCCATCCGGTGGGACCCAGAAACCATTCAGAGGCAAACTGAGAGATGCGATCTCTCCAAGTGAGTCCTGCGCCGACCTCGGGGCCCAGTCCCAGTTGTCCGTGCCGAGTGTACCTCCAAGCAAAACAACCAAGAGGCATCCTGATCAGATGCCCAAACCACTTCAGCTGCCTCTCCTCACTATGGAGGAGCGGCAGCTCTGCTTTGATGCTATATTCAATGAAAATAAAGCTGTTTTGTAAGTGCAAAACCAGCTTCTTGTTGTTGTTCTTGCGGTTCGTTGCCGCCTTCCAGAGGAATGTTACGCTGCCATAGATGACAGATGAGATGAGCTGATAATGGCACTTCCACTGAATGTCTAGTGGATTGAGTGGTTAAAATGTATTTGTGAACATTGAAATGCCAACAATATTCCAAGTCTACATGTGTGACTGGACAGCTAATAGCCTTAAGAACAAGTGAAGTGAGTCACTATATATGTACTCTCCTTCTTCTGGGTTTGTTGTGACACTCTAGCTGTCAACGGCTTTCAAGCAAATATGTCATATCTTTGTCTTTTATCTCTCCAAAACCCAAAAATGGGAATCAATTTATTTATTTATTTTTTGTCTTTGTCACATAAAATCCCTTCACCGTGGTGTATAATCATGTTCGTAGCATTCGTACGGCATAATCTGCATTTTCAGAGTTAATTCTCAGAGTTAATTTTCATGAAATTTTATGAGACTGTGTTATTTATGAGCAGATGCAGCCACGGCTCCAAACTGACTAAACAGCAGCAGCTGTGGCTTTGCAGTAACCAAATCCAAAGAGGAGGTGAAGTGCTTCTCGTCGCCGTTTGGCTGGTTGATATACAGGATGGACTCATCCAACCAATCTTTGGACAAGGATATCCAAGATCCTGCTTGATTTGGTCAATGAACTGAGGATTATGCATCACCTCATTTACATGTGTTTGGTGGCGGGTTCTCGTAGTTTTCGATTTGTCGGCCATCTGTGACTGATGTGGTGTGTTTTTATTAAGCTTCAATCTCAAATTGTAGGCTGTTGAAGCCTTTTCAGTTGAATTAAGATTACAGATTGTGGTCTACATCAGAAAATGTTTGATTTTGAAAGGTCAGATCTACCCACTGGCAATATAATCAACTCTATGATGACTTGGAAAAAGTTGAACTGTGACTGTGTTGTGATAAGTTTCTCCTTTTTTTTTTTTTTTTTTTTTTATTACATTCCCCAAAGTGACTCATCCACTGTTGTTGCCTACTGAGGTGATGATGAACAGCAGGTTATCTGGGACTCAGCATGAGGGTTTGCCTCTCTGCAGATCTCCTGATTGGTTTATGTTTGTCTGCACACAGAGGGTGAGCCCATAGCCTGTTAGACAACTCTTGGTATATTCAAAACACCAACTCTCCTCTGAAGTTAAGATAGCTCCTGTCAATTAAGCAGGATTTCTTCACACATGAACTCTGGATATTTACTGGCTGGCGCAGTGGCACTGAACATGCCTCATTTTTTTAAACATTGATTGTAATTTGTTTGTCAGGGTGTTGGACAATAATTTTGTTTGCAGATGCATCTCCAGAGGGTTTTGATCAAAAATCACTGCAGACTCAATGCAGAGATTTTCAGTCCTTGTGGGCGACTTAAACATGAAACAGGATAGGTAGGATTGGACTATGAGTATTACATGAAATGTGAGGTGGAAAAAAAAATCCCAAAAAGGATCAGACAAGTAAGTAATTGTATTATGTATAAGTAGAAGTTAAAAAAATAAAAGGCTACAAGAAAAATTTAAATAATGAGAAAACATGTGGTATGAAACAACCCTTATAATAAAACTGAGCCTAGTTTACAAATGAATAAAAGGCCAAAAGAGCCACACATCTGTCTGTGCTGTATCCCATAATATATCTGAAGCGAGAAAGTAATATTGTGCCTGATGTTGAATATATATGTGTTTCAATACACTAGTCTCCAGCGGTGTCTCTGTAATATCCCTGCATAATCCTGCACAAGCTCTGGTCATGAGTAATGTATCAATCGTGGCAGCTGTAATGTGTATGTTGGTGCAGTGGTGACATCTTGTGGCTGGTTGAGTGTCACTATTTAAACGTTGAGTAATTTTTTTCCGCCATACTAAAACACACTAATATGAGGTAAGTTAAATCACTGTTGAAATTAATGAAAATACATGGAGCTGTTGAGGGAAATGTCAGTGCACCAAAATAAATCTACCTGATATTTTAAATTTGAGGTATGAATAGTGGCAATACTTTTTTAGTGAAGACAGAATTAATTACTTTATACTTGGTAATATTCTAACTTTTGAACATTTTAGTCCTAATATTCCTATCAAACAACCTAGCAAACCAGAGAAATTGCAATATAGTAAATATGACTAATAAATGAAGCCAGTGATAGAATATAAAAGCATAGAATAGAATAAAAGCAAGCACCGTCTCATCTGCTGTGATTTTAGGCCACTACCACAGGAAGCCAGTCTTCTATTCTTAAAGTATTGTGTTTCTTTATTTTAATTGGTCACCATATGTGGTGTTAGGGATGTCATAGAGACAGCCAGACCTGTGAATATTAAAAAATAAATCAAAAACATTAAAGTTATTCTTAACAATTATAATTCATGTGTTGATTCTCCCCCAATGACGTAGATATTATATTGAGTCCACGATTGACAAGAGAGGCTTGAAATGTTTCAATTAATGTGTAAATCTGAACTCTTTGGTTGAACTGTAATTGTGAGATATACCAGGATGAAACTTTAGTCGTTTTTCTTTTTTTATTTTCAATTTGCAAAGTATAAGAAAGTCACAGTATTACAACTGCATTTAGGTTCTATCAAGGAAACACTACAACCAGATATTTGTGTTTTTTATGTAACAATTGTGGATCAGGTCATGAAGTTTTGTGTTAGCCAGAAGTTTGTTTTCTTTAAAGTGGATGATATCAAATTACATAAGTCACTTTAGCACCTTAAATTTTTCTTAATTTTTACATTTGCTCTAGCCATACAGCAATACGGCTATGTGTTCAAATACCTGGCAGGCCTTTCTATGGAGTGTTTGCATAGTCTCCCTGTGTCTGCATGGGTTTCCTCCAGGTTCAACCCTGTACAGGATACAGCAGTACAGATGATGAATGGATGTCTTATGTGGCTGTCATCGGCCTGACACTGGAACTGTAGACTGGAAGTGGCACACACACACAAACAGAGCTTTGGGATATGTGTGGTTAACAAAATGCTCAAATTGGTCAAAGTTCAACCAGCAATCCTGCTTTTGATGCGTCTTCAGCATGCAGCTTTGTCCTGATGCTCCAGCTGCTGTTACACTGAATGTGTAAGGCCATGAGCAGATTCTCGCACTGGCCAATAGGAAAACAGAGCGAACCTACCGTGATATCAAACTCGTCTCTCATTGGTTAGTTTACATATGACGTCAACAGAAGCTGTGCCCTGATTGGTCGCTCGTCTGCCTTTAGTTTAGCACAGCGCTCTGTTGTTCCGGAATACGAGCGACCCAGAAAAGGTAAGTGCAACTTAAGACTACAAACTACAGCTACTTTTATTCATGTATCAAGTGTATGACAGCGAAAACGTTTATTCAGACTACATAACTGAGTGCAGCAGTCGTGACAATGTCCGAAAATGCAAGAAAACGCTACCCTTTGAGTCACGTAACGGGTTCATTCAGGTAGTTCCAGTTACATAAAAACACCTGGACTAGTTGTTCGATATTCAATGTGCGATTCAAAAATTTTGTCTAAAAAAAAATCTAAATTAACTACAATGTGCATTTTCACCATTTCACCATTTTTACCAATTTGTGACGACGAAAATATATGCAAACGATGTACTTTTTTGGGGAGGAAATTTTGAGAAAAAATTACAATAGTAATATTTACATATTACAGCCTAAACAAAGAGACTTATTTAGTATTTTAGTATAAACACTTCGACATGATGTGTGAAATTATAAGAACACTTATTTTTAGTAAAAATGTGCTCCACCATGCCAATATTCCTATTTCATCCTCTTGCATTTCTATGAATTAGTTTCAACAAATATTCCTATATAATCGAATTTAAAATCTAATAAAACCTCATGTATATATATTCATGTAGAGTAGAAGTTCTGACAGTGTCTCTTCACTTCACCAGCTTAAACCATGGATCTTGTGCTGGATGTAGCTGACCACTACGTCCTCACTCCCTATGTGTACCCGGCATCCTGGCCCGAGGATGGAGCCCTGCGGCAGATCATCAGCCTGCTGGTTCTCACCAACCTCGGGGCTGCAGTCCTCTACCTGGGCCTGGGAGCTATCAGCTACTTCTTTATCTTCGACCATAGTCTGATGAAACATCCCCAATTCTTAGAGGTATAAATCACTTTATGATTGGCGTTGTAAATAAACTGGCAGCACTAAAATCTCCGCAGGCAGTTGAACTTTGCATCTACAGGGCGGTGGACAAATTTATAGATCAGAGGCAAGAAATGCCAGCATACTTTTTATTTGGACTGTACTGTATTTCATAGTTGTGTTTTTTATGTAACTTTGCCACCCCAGCACTTCTCACTCATTAATGTCTGTCATGTTTGAAAGTGAGGCTGCAGATTAGCTGTTATTGATGACAAACACCTCAGGAGTGAAAGGTCAAAGCTCTGATGTGTAAAAGCTGCTGTTGACGTGTGTGGCAGCATCAGAGTGAGATTTAAAAAAGCTCTGAGGCCTTCAGAAGAACAGTTGTGAATGCCTTTGAACCTGCCAAGGCATTAAAACATTTTTTATTTTCCAAGTTACTGTTCCACCCTGAGAAGTGAGGGGATTTTTATTTTTTAAATGACTACATATTTTGGTGTCTTGAGTGCATATGTATGGAAATAGTTTGCACAAATTCCACCTGCATGGCAGCTTAGTCAAAACAAGAAACATCAATAAAACATAAAACTAGATGACTCTTGAGAATTTGATAGAAATGCCACTGTTTTCGAGCTTCAATCATTTCATGTGGTGTGTGCAATGTCCATACAACCATCTATCTATCTGCTTGATGAATCAGGTCACACATTACAGAACAAACACAGAGAGACACTTCAGGGTGTTTGTCATGGAAATGATTTTAATAGTGGGCAGTGTTAGTGAATTAACTACCAATGAAAAAAAATCCATTTATAATGCATTTAAAGTCAATTTATAGTTGAATATATTTTTCTTTTTTCTGTGTTGTTTTTTTGTTTTTTTTTTACATGTTGGTCAACTGGTTTGAATGTGGCGTTCCTTTCTTATATACGTTTTATAGGTTTAGTGCTTTATTGTTTTTTTTTTTTTAATATGCTGCTTGTTCTAGTAGACAAAAAGAAGTGCTTTAGTCTATATTTCTTTTGTTGAATGTCTTGATCAATCAGTGTTTATTTGCAAATAACTGAAAAAAATATATATAGTTTTCTGAGTAAAAACACAACTTAATACCAACTCTAAAAAGCCTTGTTGCCCTGCAGTTCATAATCTTTGTAGTTTCTCATCTTTTAAGTGCAGAATTGGTTTTTTTCTTCTTGTTAGAATCAGGTACAGAGGGAAATCAAATATGCCATGACGTCCCTCCCCTGGATCAGCATCCCCACAGTGGCACTGTTCTTCGCTGAAGTTCGAGGATACAGCAAACTTTACGACAACGTCAATGACCTGCCGCTCGGTGAGGCTTCAATTGCTTTGGTATTTTTCACACTTTGATGTCTCCAGGAAGTTGAACTCAAACCTAAAGGTTGGTGTTCTTGTCCAGGTTGGACAGGACTTTTCCTCAGCATGGTCTCCTTCCTGTTTTTCACCGACATGTGCATCTACTGGATTCACCGCTTTCTACACCACAAGCTTATTTATAAGGTAAGAGCACAGTTTGTTTTGGCAATAAATCGTCCTCCGACAAAGTCCTCTGCAGAAAGCATATCAGAATGCATCACTTCTGGAAGTGAAGTATCCCTTCATGATAATCAATCTGTCATGCGCATTATTCAAGATGTTAAACAATGCACTGATTAAAGATACTGAAGCGAAAAGTAGAAACATTTCTATACATTCATCTACATCTGTGACCGAAACCCTGAATAATAATCAGAAGAAGGTAAATGATAAAGTTAATAGATTTCATATAATAAAGATTATAAATTGTCCCTCCTGGTGTTGCATCTGCTTTCGTTTTGACTTTGAGTGGCGTGTTATAAATGAAGCAGCCAAATAAATAGTCATCGGGATACAATCAGTCATAAAAACACAATAATGTAACAGTATGGGAAGAAGAAGGAAAAAAAGTTGTTTGAATGTTTTTGAATAAAGTAGAGCAAAATATTTGATAATCCTTGAATTAATCACAGGTGAATCTAGATAGGATAAAATATCAATCACTGAAAATGCTTGAAATGTCCACTCTGCAAATACTTTTAGAATTTGAAATTATCAGTATGTCACAAGAGAGAGAGAGGGATTCCACCAAATGTTTCACATAAACAGATATTTATTGTGAAACACCGCAAGATATTTTTCAGACCACTGATCTTGTTCAACAGCAATAATACGAGGAGGTTTTATTTTTAGGAAAAAGGGAAGAAAATCATGCAAAAAGTTCAAATTAGTAATTAAGTTTACAGTTGAAATGTCTCAAAAGTCAAATCTGCAAGAACAACCTTGTTATGACTTCTGTGCATTTATCTAACTGGAGTTCCTTCTTCAGGGAGCATCGCTGTCTGATCAGAATCATCAACATCTATTTCAGTTGTCGGAGTTAGCTGAACACTTCTTTTCTTCCAGCTGTTCCACAAACCGCACCACATCTGGAAGATCCCCACCCCCTTCGCCAGCCACGCCTTCCACCCGGTGGACGGCTTCATGCAGGGCCTCCCGTACCACATCTACCCCTTCCTCTTCCCCCTCCACAAGGTGCTCTACTTGCTCCTCTACGTCTTCGTCAACATCTGGACCATCTCCATCCACGACGGCGACTACCGCGTCCCCACCGCGCTCACCGAAGTCGTCAACGGCTCGGCCCATCACACCGACCACCACCTTTTCTTCGACTACAACTACGGCCAGTACTTCACTCTGTGGGACCGCCTGGGGGGCTCCTACAGGCACCCGTCGGCCCTGCTGGGGAAGGGCCCCCACGATCTGATCAGGAAACTGCAAGCGGAGGGAAAGCTGGGAGATAAAAACGGATTGAAGGCGAAAGGGCAAGTGAACGGACACGCTAAAAGAGGAGTCACGTGTAAGGAGGAGTAAGGCGGCGATTCTGATTGTATCTCTCAAAAGTGATCACTATTTTTTTTTTATATATATAAAGACTATGCTGCTGCCAGCTGAGAAGCGTACTGGAGAAGAGTTTGTGTACTTGCCAAATGAGCGATCGTGCAATTTAGAATTCGGCGTGTGTTGGGACGGCTGGCCCCCGGACTGATATCGTTAGAGTCAAGCTTTGGGTTCTCGCAACATGCTCTCACGTAGCAATCATGCCAATAGATAAGGAGCAGACTGATATCTCCAGCTGGAGTCATTGTTTGCGTCGCATTGGAGGAGTGAAGCGCTTTCAGATAGCCACTAAAACAACGTGGCCAAGGCACTCGAGCAGCAGCAACACGCTACAATCACAGACCACGACTACATGTTTCAAATTTGGGTTTCTACCTCTGCATCTTTCCACCTGTCAGACCATAAACAAAGAAATCGACTTCAGCTCTTCTCAGTGCATAAGATGCACTATTCCTGGGGGAAAAAAAGAATTAACCTTACTGTCTTTCTCTTTACAATCCTTCCAAAACATATCATGATAAGTGAATACAAGTCAAACAATATGTGATTGACCCTTGTAGGGCACTCGTTAAAACACCTGTAAAGTGTAAACTCGCTATTATAGACTATTTTAAGTTCTGTTTTACTGTAGTAGCTCATTGAAGACCCAACGAAAACAATCACGTCATTTGTGTTTGACAAAACTTTGACTAAAATCACACATATGTCATGTCTTATTTCTACAAAGTGCAAACACAAAGGCCTCTAATTGTACAAGTCCTAGCATTTTTAAGCCACAGATTGAGAAAAGTTTAACTTTTACATCTTTACACCTGATTATTTTTATATATAAGTAGAATTTTTTTTAAATTTTATTTCTGGTTAATATATATCCTTCATTAAAAACCTGGTTATTCCAATAAGTGCCTCACAAAAGGCTATGCGAGATTGCATTTTCTCAAGTTTAGGCTTTACCTGTTCTCACAAAGCTTGTATGTACTTACAATGAACAAAGAATAAACTTGGCATATAAAAGTAATTTTTTGTCATCGTCACTTTTGTGCCATTTGGTTATTTATTCATTCATGTCTTGTTTTCTCCCAAATCACTGTCAATCACATCCTATAAATATGTGTAAACGCATCCTGCTTTTTACAAAACAAAGTTCTATTAGATGGAGATTTTTCTTGAACCCTCGTGTCCCTCACAATCTCAGATGCATCTGCACCGTCGCTGTCCATGAATAGAAACTTCTTTCCAAGAGTTTCAACTAGAATAACTGAATAATCGCCATCAAATTTCACTGTTTCAGAGATCCTTCACTTACCTCTCCCCTCTCGGGTATTTACTAATTTTAAGTACATGAATGGGTGCTGAACTCGATCTCTGAAGTACTAGCCAAACTAGCCACACTTTTTTAGTTATTTCGCTAGTCGTGCCTTTTGACCTTGTAATTCAAAACAAACTATCACATATCGTCGGTGACCACTAGATGTCACTGTATGATAATAATGCTACAACAGTACCACTGCAAGACCTCTATTTCTGTATGTTATTTTTCGGAAGTACAAATCAAATGTCGCCAACATGAATAAGCAGAAGTTTCACCAAAAATTATAAAATAGGCATCGTAAGTTGAAAACAGATCGGAAGAAAGAGTTCAGTGAGAGACTTGTGAGAGACTTATACTAAAATATGGTAATCGTGGCCACTCTTACAATTACAGTAATTAGATTTTTTTTTCTTCCTCATATGATTGTTTAAATGCATTGAATGAACCTGAGGGTGGTTAGCACATAAAACTCTGTTTCGAGTCTGAGCTTGCAGCCTTATTGAAGCGAATAATGTCAAAAATGTATTTAAAAGCATAAAATTTACCCATAATGCAACACTATATTTGAGACAAGTTTGTAACAAAGTTTTTTCACTGGTTTAGTAAGTTTTTCCAACTAGATCAGAAGATTCCTAATTAGGGTCTAGGACCCCCGTGTTGA
Source organism: Parablennius parvicornis (assembly GCA_900302745.1). Lineage (NCBI taxonomy): Eukaryota > Metazoa > Chordata > Actinopteri > Blenniiformes > Blenniidae > Parablennius > Parablennius parvicornis. The sequence continues at coordinate 3,673 of OMNM01034758.1, read as the reverse complement.
AGGTGTTTTCTTCTCTGTGGTCGTCGAAATAAACCGCACATTTCAAATAAAATCACAATGAGATGGGAAAATCTGGGAAACTGCATTTTAATAGGGTTCGACTTTCATGTGTTGGTTTTGATTGTCGACCAATTGTTTGACTTCACTGTGAAATTTTAGTGAATTAAAGTACATTTTAATACTTGAGCTTGAAATCAATACCAAGTGCAACTTGAAATTTAAATTTAAAACTGACACAAACAAACATTTGAAATCACAATCTGCTGATTAACACCATGTAATATGTTACATGTGATATGTTACATGAAACAAAGCGAATTTCAATAGTTTCACTTAATTTTGCTTTAATAAAGTCTAAAACACATCTATTCCAATCTTTATATTTCTTCTTGCAATGCGCACAGCTCTGCAGGTAAAGCACATGTGCTCATAAATACCCATGCTAATACTCATGAGTGGGTTCATTATGCTGTATATACCAGCAAAAATAACAAATACATTGCATTAATTAAGTGTGATTAAAATCAACCAGAGGACGATTAAAAAGCTTCTCTACACGTCCAGTGTCTGGCTCTTCGGATGGGTATTCTGTGGTGGTGTGGCTCCGTCTCAGCAGAAAAACACGGGCATCCAGAAAATGGATCGCAAGGCTGCTCCGGCCGCTACGCCGGCGAGTAATCCCATCGCCATATTCTCTGCCAGGCTGTCGTAAGGGTCCCGCTGTACCAGCACCTGGTGGGTTCCTTTCAGAGGAGAGAAGTCAGCTTTTAATGTGAGGTGAGATGTGAGCGCGGTCGCAGTCTACACATCAGAATTTAACAAAATGTGGCGATTTGTGGAGAAATTTAAGTAACAAACTGGTTTGTTGTTTAATACTGAAGCTTCCGACGGCTCCGCATTATATAAAGGTCTTTTACATTTATAGAGAACACACTGGAATCACGAGAAGGTTTTCAAGCTAAAATTGTTTTTTTCAAAACATTTTGGGGCGGCTTTTTGGAGGCATTTGAAATAAACGTATTCACACTATATGACCTGGAGTCTGAAAATCTTTTATGACCAAAAGAGACAGTTTTGCCAATTTCCACTAAAAACAAGTTTAACTATCTAAAATGAAAATAACATAGATTATAAAAGTGTTCATATAGTTTTGCTATATGTACAGAAACATTTTTAACAATGCTTCAACCAATATTTAGCTTGGTTTAAACATTTTTAACAGCAGAGACTATTTGCTGAATGGCCTGAACTCAGTATGATGTTTTTTTTCATATTTTTTCAAAGTTTTTCTTGATAAAAGCTTCAGAAATATACATCATGCAAATTATGTCGTTTCTTCCACCACCGTCCGATATAAGTATGATAACAAATATCTGATGATGTCGACGTCATATCTGTCACATTTACCAACCAGAAGTGTGAATAGACGACACTTTTGAGTTTTGACTCACTGGTCCAGAGTTTAATTTGAAAATATTGGAAAATGAGCACCTTAATGCTGTTTGTGTATCGAGCTGCACAGAGTTAACAAGCGACACTGTCTTGGTAGCTTTAGTTCAATCATGTGTCTCCCCTCTCTCACCTGCAATCATGTGCTTCTCCTTCAACTCTAGTTTTGTTCCACCGTCTCACAAATATCTGCCACTATAGCGCCAGTTCTTAGGAAACCCGGCTCAATTTTAATGACCTCTGTCCCATTTTGCCAGTTCTTCAAATAATTGTGGCATCTCAAATTGACTTTCCGACATTAACCTCTATGAACAGCCTCAGTCTGGTTTCCGTCCTCATCACAGCACAGAAGCAGCCCTCGTCAAAGTCGCTGATTACAGCTGACTTCAGATTTCTATTCATCCTCCTCCTCCTTGATCTGAGTGCAGCTTTTGACACCATCTCCCACTTTATCCTCCTCCACAGATTACCATCCATCGGCATATCCAACACGCCCCTGGACTGGTTCAAATCAGACCTCTCTGGTCTCAGTTCATTCATTTAAATCCTTCAGATCCCAGCCGTCTCCCCTCTCCTCCGTTGTCTCCCAGGGCTCTATTCTAGGCCTCATCCTCTTCATCGTCTACCTCCTCCCCATTGGTCATACTTAAAATTTCACTGCTTTGTGGATGACACCCGGCTCTACCTTTTCAACCACCTGGTCAACTGTGAGTGTGATTTCAAGTCGGTGTGAGTGGTTTTGTGATGTATGAAAACGAACTGCTTCAGTTAAAAATAAAACTGTAATAGTATTAAAATATCAGCATGCAATATTTCTTATTGACTATCTATTAAAAAAAACCTTGGGGATACAAGAAAAGGCTTTAAGTGATATTCCCGAATCACCAGATTCCTTTAAAACTTCAACAAAGACCAAACTGATAATGTATATCTATATACCTGGTCCGACTCCGGGAGTGATGTAGACAGTCTGATAGTTGCTGATGGGGATGGCCTGGTAGGAGTCGTCGTACGGGTCGTATGTAAACGCCTGCAGCACGAGAGGAAAACTGGAATTAGATGTGAGCCTCTCAAACACTGACTGAGGTCTCTGAGAGAGGGCAGGGAGGACTCACCGGGTTCCTCCTGGTCTCCATCAGCGTCAGCTTCCACGCTCTGAAAAAGAAAGGAGCCCCGCTGAAGAACTGATGGAAGCGGGAGAGAGGAGAGAAGAAGTGTGTGCTTACATAGAGTCGTCCTCACTGTTGGCACAGAGGTTAACTGGAGAGCCGTTTCGGACATGAACCGTGATGAGATTCTCCCTGGGATTACTTTCCGGAGGAGTTACACCTGCAGCAGAGATGACGTTAAGACACATATCAGAATAATGTTAATAATCTTGAAACAATGTCATATATACACATATTCTCCTGAATCAAAAAGTGAAGGAAACTTTAGTTGTTTTTTAAACTTCTATTTTCTTTTTGTGTGAAGTATGTTTCATTGTATGCAGCAAGCAAATATTTAATAGTTTTATCCATTTTAAATGTAGTAAAGCCAATAATGTAATAAGTTGCCAATTGCATAATATGATATTTGAGCCATGATCATAATGACATTTTTGGCAATAATGTTATTGCATGAAGTACATTTTTATTTTAAAAACCCATGATAACTTAAGTGTTTGCCAATATTACAATATTACATATGTTGAGCTGTAATTCTTTGAAATAAATGCTTTTTTGTAGTTTTTTTGCAGTTTTTTTCTTGTGCATTTGAATGATTCTCTCACTGGCCGCCTCTTGAGGTAAACTAAACTTTATTTTGTTCAATTTCCCATTGTGTACCTCTGATAAGCCAAATCTACTTCTATCACCAAGATAACTCCAGGATTCATCAAACCATATCCTTTAATCTGACATAATCACAGGCAACACCCATTGATAGGTAGGATATATGTTTTGGGGTTTTTTTTTTTTATTAAGTTTATTAAGTTATTTTGCTGCAAATGCAGGCTATTCTCAAGTTGTACCTCTTTAACTTCAAAATCCAGTAATTCCAATGCCTTTTACATTACTTTCTAGGTCAGTATTAATAACAACAGTAATAGATTATATTTACAATGCACTTTGTATTTAAGCAATCTCTAATTGCTGCAGCACAAAAACAGTTAGAATTTAAATTTTAAATGCCACAGTTAAACTTTGAAATCAAACTGTAGGATGAGTTGTTTCTCAGTCTGTTA
>OMNM01034757.1:0-18815 GCA_900302745.1 Parablennius parvicornis | reverse complement strand
ATGACATGCAAAAAAGTATTTTTCAGTCTTTATGCTTGTTGCTTTTTTAGGCATGTGGTGGAGAGTAACTCACTTACACTGCAACAGAGCCATTTACATCTCCAGGGGATCACGATCAGGCTCCATAACGTCTTCAATTACAGCAAATGATAAGAATCATACATTAGGTGAACATTATTTTATTGTGTATCCTGTCACCCCACGGAGCATCTGTAGGGTATCGCATCGTTTTCATGGTCCCACTGCCACAAGAATGATCAACAATCTATATCTGACCCACGAGACCTCTAAAGGAAGTGAGGCCAGAGCAGCTCTGAATCTCTAACTGTGTTTTCCACAACACAAATAACTCTCTACAGAATGTTGTTGCAACACTTCAACACTGATTTACAACCCCGAGTACAAGCAAATGCAGATGATAATGTCCTAGAAATGGACATTTGGACAAAGAAATAGCATATCATAGCAGACCTCCAAAGAGCTGATGTTTATATAAAGTTATGGTTGGTGGATTAAGAAATTAAAACCCCGAAATGAACCCCACAAATCACCGGGGGAAAAAAAAAAAAAAAAACACATTAGTGCTCATTCCAATTGTTTCTCAATTCACATTTCGCAACTTTGAGAAACTTGATTCAACTCTATTAAAATCCAAAACAATGTGTGATCATTTGATACCTATTGAGTGATGCATCATTTCAGGCTTATTAAATCCAAAAACAGGACTAGACACCATCTGAAACCCAGAGGTGTGATAGTGGGAGATGTTCTTGCTAATCAAATTGCTTTAACAAGATTAGCTGTGTTAGCACTTAAGCTGTAGTAGAATGAATTGATGACTGAGGTAATTACTGGTAGCGCTGAGCACTGTGGGAAGGACGGACGTCTCATAGCACAACAACATGGGGCAGTAAAATGCCAAACTAGCACACAGCCACCTGTTCAAGAAAGACAATACTCTGTGAGGTTAGAAGACTGAGCATGAACCACAAAGAGTTGATAAGCTGTGATTGAGTTACAGCATCATATCTCCCCGGTATACTATAAATACATTATCAGCATTTGGAAATCTTCACGGATTTCAGCCGCATAGTTTCCAAACTCCTTGAAATTTCTTTTTTTAGACTTTCTTCAGCTATTTGAATTACATCAAATACACGAAGGAAAATGAATTTAGATCGTTCCTGGTTTGTTTCTGTTTGACATACAGTTTTATTTAGCTAATGTCAGTTTTATTTTAGCTTAAACACAAAATATGTGATTTTCTGTCTCCGCATGCATTATCACTTTATTTGTTAGAGGCAACGATCAGGTCAAAAGTCCTGTGAGCAGGTGTCAAATTACATCCAGCGGTCCTAATGCATACCTACAAACTCATAGTAAGCCTCAACACAGAACACCTACAATGCAGTACAGTATTAGTTGAATTGTGCAGAAATGTTTATTTTACTTTCATTGCTTATGTTTCTTATTATGGCTGATAAACACAAGCAGTAATGTGAGCTAAGAGTTAATGGGCCTTAACCTTGTGCAGAGGCAGAGGTCTGATTTCCAGGTTCACACAGTGGTTAAAAATCACACGGTGGCAGTTTGCCACATATATTTTTACTTTGTAATTGTTGAAAACACTCTGTGAATGCTGATCTTGTTTGTGCAAAATTATATTCAAAGAAGATTAATTTATAATGGTTATATATATAGTTATGCTTGCCTTACATTTGATTGTTTTCTTGTCCTCACTTTGTTTGTCATTTATCTTTTGAAGTTGGAAACTTTACATGCCTCCATGGAAAGTGTTGACTACCATCTGATTGGTTTGTAAACTTTGAATTTGATTGCTTTGTTGGATGAATCTGATTGGATGGGCACGATCTGTGATGTGGTGTGTCAGTAATGATGTGTATCACTCTGCTGCACAGCATATCATCACTGATCCTCACGTTAGCAAAACATTTGTGAAAAAATAACAAACAAACAAATTACACGATTCAAAAGAGTGGATACTGACAAAGGTAGTGTTTTATTTAAAGTGATTTTTTCGTGGAACTATTTCTTTAACTTTTTGTTATTACATTTCATTTGGTATCGCTTAATGTTCATTATTTATGTGTTTATTTACTCTTATTTCGTCTCATCTTGTTTTTTTTTTTTTGTCCAACCAACAGAGACAGCATGGATTACATTTAAGTTAGTTTTCTTTTGTGTTTTCTTCTAGACAGAGCTGAAAGCACAGGTTGAACTAATAATATGAGTAACTTTATTCCTGCAATATTTTGCAGCAAATCATGCTAATACACACTCCTGACTGTTCAAAATATATGCAGTGAGAAAAGTCGGCTCAACTTTACCTTTTAAGGTATTGCCTGTTGGATCCACAGGGATTTATGTCTTGGAAAACACTGGGTTTTCTCTGTGGCTGTGTTATGCAAAGACAAACTGGTGCCAGCTCCGAAGACAAATGTTGGTAAGTTGATACGAGGTTGCGGAATAATGGATAGAACCAGTAGTGGAGGCTGACAGTAGTGCCCCACAGCTCTCAGGAGACCAACTCCACCAGTGAAAACAGTCATTTAAACAACTACTATGTTTATATTTATATAAATGTTTTTCTTTGTACTAATGGATTTTTTTTTTTAAACCTAATCGCATGCTGCTCCCTCTCCCTCCTTTTTTTTTTGCTAACATCTCACATACCTTGTGCTGTTTCTTCTGCTTCAGGATGCCTCTGCTGCGTATCCTTCCTGTTGCTGTCGTACCGATGGGTGGCCTTTAACCTGAAGTCCTACCCTGAGGAAAACCTGCTGTGGACCTTTGGTACAGTTTTCAAAAATCGGCTGAACTCCTCGGGATCCCTGCTCCAGATCATCGAGGTAAGAACTGGCTGCTGGTACTCATTCATGAAGTGATGATGTGTTGGCTCTATTTGGGTGGTATTTATGTACTTCACTGTTAAATGCTAGTCGTTGAATTGTGTCTGTTTGTATCTTACATCTTGGATTTTGTCTCCACTGCCCTTCACTCACTGTATATCCAGTGTTTATTTTGACAATAGTTGAGGCCTCAGTCCTTTGTTTTTCCTGGGCTGGTCTTGTTTGGAATGCAGACTGGAGTATCTTTTGTTGTAGGATGAAAATGCAACTTGTTTCCAAAAGCTAAACTGCTTTAAAAGTTGCAGTATTGAAAACCAAGCATCACATACACAACAAAAATATCAAGTACTACAATTTGTGTAGCTTCTTTTATACATGCATGTGACTTCAGAGTCTTTACTTAGTAACAGTGAAATAAGTCTTTATAGGAATCTTATGTACTGTTGATGAACAACAAGACAACAAGTTTTAAAGTAGTCAAGGCACACTTCATGTTGAGCCACAGTGGCTCTATGTGGTATACAGCCTAATCCAGTAGATCTAATTGTTTCTAAAAAAAAAACAAAAAAAACAAACAAGATGATATTGTTTATGTGACATTTTTATAAAGTGATCAGATTGACCTGCAGGTTTATTTTGCTGTAAGAATATTTTCTGCTTCGGCCAGTTTATCCCATAATGAAATCCACCCATGGTTGCTCATCAAACTTTACATGGAAGTTCACTAGATAAGATAAGATAAGACAAACTTTACTAATACTGATAAAGGGTTTCGTCGGTAGACCAACCAAGGCTGCTTTCTTTCTGACTTTCCTTTTACAACTGCAACCTCAAAGAAACATTCTCTTTGTTGAGTCCGATCAAGAAAAGAAAATATATTTAAGAGCAGTGTTGTCTCCTGTGTTGACCACTTGTGTGTGGAGCAACATTTGGAAATATTATGCAACAGACATGCGTACAAATAGAAACAACAACAGTGAAAAATCCGATGTGCTGTTTACACTGACATCAGAAAGTGTTTACATGATGTGATAGTCAGATCTTTTAGTCGCCCAGGTGGCAACCTGTCCACGCTGTGCCCTGCCTTTGCTTTACTCCAACTACCACCCAACCATGACAGAGATAAAGCTCTATCTAAGCTGAATGGATGGATGGATTCTAATGGTCCATGTAACTGCAGCTAGTGATGACCTGAATACAAACAAAACCCCTGGTGAATGAATGAATGAATGAATGAATGAATGAATGAATGAATGAATGAATGAATGAATGTATGAATGAATGAATGAATGAATGAATGAATGAATGAATGAGTGATTTTATTTGGATTTTCTCCATGTACATAAAACATAAAATATATACTAATCATTTTGATGACATGTAAACAACCCAAAGATGAAACAAAAAAAGTCATAAATAAGACTTATTTCCATTGGGGTCCTCATAAACCCCAATGGGAGAAGTTCATTGTTGAATACTATATTTCTATCTAGCTTGTGTGGTTAAAGTCATTAACGTTCATATAATCTGATGTGAAGATATTGCTTGCGGATGACATCAAGGCTGATCTCTCCAGTCACGATAACATATTAGAATATGTGATTTATCTGACAGGCACTCAGTGCTCTAAAGAACGAATAAGAACATCCATCCATCTGTACAGTACAGATTTCTGGGTTTCTGACAGTCCTAAACATCCAGCACTGCGTATATCACCCCCAAACGGCCCAAAAGGGATCTGTCCAATGTGACTTTAACAAGCCTTTTATTTTGTCAGCGTACAGCGTCGATGTCAAGGACAGCACCACCCCGCTGGCTCAGTCAAGGCTCAGAAAATATATACTGCATCGCTCATGCTGAATGGACCTGCCTTGTTAGTGTTGTTGCTGACTTAGACACAGAGCTCGCGTGAGAGGGCGAGATGGACAACAAGTGACGGAATACAAAATGTGATTCGTCGCGTCAGCTGTGCACCCTTTGTTTTTTTGGGGGGGGGTTTTCCACGCAGTTACTGTAACAGGCAGAAGTACGTGTGCAACCTGTAAATGACTGTGGATTTGGATCGATCTTTGCCCCCAAGCTTCAGTTACTGCTTAACGTCACGGAAATGACTGACCCAGAGGTTGTGCCTGGATATGTAAAAACGATGTGGCCAACACACTCCTCTAGATCGGAGCAAAAGAACAGATATGTTAAAGACAACAAATCTTTTACACAAACAGGAAGTGTCCAAGAGATTGGAGGAAAAGTGGTGGGAAGGCTTGTAACAGGCCTCTAAAAAGCACATTGTTTAGGTCTGGCCTCCCCAAGGTTGCCTTTTTGCATCTCCACACAGGGAGGGCTGGGAAAATACTGAAGGGGACGCCGAGGGAGGCTTGCAGCTTTTCATTTGGTGTAACCTCTCCCATGAATATTTTGAGCCTGTTGCTAGATCTGTATAAGATTAAAAAAAATGCTTCTTCACGGCCCTGTAAAGTTTATCGGTCGGCTGACATTTGAATTCAATAAAACAGCGTGCTGTCATGCAGATGTATTCTACTTCCTTCGGGGGCCGTCTGTCCGTCCAATGAAGAATTGTAGACAAAGATAATGGAGGAAGTGCTGGTGTTGCCTTCAAGCCAGGTAGCTCTAAAGGTTGCGTTTATCACAGCCACTGTGACAAATTAATTAGCCTCTAATCTGTACACTTTGTTTTTATTTGACATCAGCGGTCTTTCATTGTGCAGCGTGAGTCAGATGCCCACGTCTGTTATCGTTGCGTAACTTTCAATGGAATACAAGATTCTTTGAGCGTTCTTCATGGTGCTGTTGTCGTCCTCTCTCTTTCAAGTTTTGTAGAGTTCAACGTGTGTGTGTCTGTTGGCACAAAGCGTCGGTTTCTGTTGGTGTTCACGAACGTGCACGAAAGACAAAGACTCTCCGTTCCAGACACCCACTCAGGGTCTGGAACCTGTTGCTCTCCCCTGCCAGGCTTTCTTTATGTAAACAGTATGTGAACAGCGTTGAGTTGTCTTTTTCACTCGTGTGACCCTCTGTGTTTTGCAGCGGAGGCTTAACCGGACAGACAAAATGTGAGCAAGAGGTCAAATGCATCTGAAAAGTGAAATGTGAAACCAAAACAAATATTAAGAATATAAGTAATAAATCACGTCTGGCCACTAATTTGTTCTAGGAAGATGCATCTCTGCAGGCAGATTACGTGCAGTATCTCAGCATGTACCCGCTTCCTCCTTAACCCCCCACCCCTCGAGCTATGCTGCAAGTCTGTGGGTCTAATGGGGAGTTTGGGCTCAGCTGAGTCAATAGCCCTGGGGCCCTCCGGTCCGAATAAACACCCCTGTCCTCCGGGAAGACGGTGACTCGAGCCATGCTGTCCATGTTTTGTCAGCTCCTCATCTCTGGAGTAACAAACAGATTATCATTTGACAGATGTGTTTCAAGGAAGTAGTTTAGCCTTTTACTACTCTGTCCAACAATAAATAAACAAGACTAATTCAATTATAACATGATTTGGTTTTTTTTTTTTTAATTTGGTCACAGGGCTATGGCCTATTTTTGTACAATAATACTGAATTTTATTATTTATGATTTTGTTTAGTGAAAGTATTAATTCCTCTGAGACTTTTTAAGATTTCCTTAGTCTTAGTTTTAGTTTTGAGTATGGGTGTATCTTCAAATTGTGAATTGATCTATGTAAAAATAAAGCATAAGCAATACTATAAATAGGGTGAAACTATCCATTTGGATGCTACCTTTTATGAGGGTCATTGCAAATGGTTGTGGCTAATGCCACGGAATTCAGAGAAGTTGTGTTTTTTTTTTTTGGTTTACAAGGAGAAGGGGATGGGGGCGTTTTGAAAGGGTCACACACTGAAACCATTTCCGAAAAGTGCCATTTTCAGTCTCTCGGAACACCATTGTCATGTCAAAGACAAAGCTGTGTGCTTAAACTGATGGTGAACCAGGTGGATGTCACTAAATCGACATTTTAAATGGTGTGCAAATTATCAGTAAGCGTCTTTTTTGTGGTCATTGAACGCGTTAGTAAAAAGAAATGTTAATTTCTGTATCTGATTTGATGTACATGCCACTGTCGTGTGGCAGCAGAGCGCTGCAGATACACAAGAGGTTTTCTTTTTGATATTCAGACACAAAACGTCAGGACGTGATTCGTGGTTTCAGTGAATATGACCTTGGCATGATTGTTGGTACTGGACGGGCTGGTTTGAATATGTTGGAGGCTGCAGGTTTCCTGAGATTGTCGCGCGTGACAGTCTTTAGGGTTTACTAAGAATGGTGTGACAAACGAAACAACATGAAATTCCTGTGTGATAAGACTCCATGTCAAGAGCCAATTCAGGCACCCACTCTGAAAACAGCGGCCCACCGCTGCAGCGCAGCTGGTAAACCCTGAGATATTGTTTATTTGATTGCTTCATATCACTAGAGTCTCAAATATCATGAAATATTTGCCACAAGGGATGTAGGCTATTGATGTTCCTAATAAAATGACTTATGTCCGCGTTTAACAGCCAGTGAGGGATTCAGTTTTAGTAGGAACCTGGGAGAAGAAATGATGGGAAACTTTCTTCAAAGGAAAAAAGTGCCATATAAAGATGACGATTCCACTGTTGTTAGAGTTTTCGCACACGCTGTGCTATCAGATACTCTATAAAAATATAAAATAAAAAAAAAAACATTTCCTACTGTATTTTCGCGTCATTGCGTGTCAGAGCTTAGTCTCCTGTGTCACAGGAGCCGTGACTCAGTAAGTGGAAGCAATAACCTTTTACAAGGCCACATCTTATTGCTGTAATGTAGCTCTTAGCCAAACACATCTACTGCTGTCAAGGCAAACAACATTAAAAACCCTGATTCTACGTGGCTTTCGCTGGTATTTCTCAGCTCACTCCCTTGGTCGTCTTACTTCGAGTTTGCTGCGTATTCTGAGACACTGAGTTCACTTGACCCCACAGTAAGCAACAGGTCAAGAACTTTATTCCAGTCATCTGTCCATCCCTTAGGGCACGTCTCGTGCGCTGATCTGCAGAGAGAGAGAGAGAGAGAGAGAGAAGAGAGAGAGAAGAGAGAGAGAGAGAGAGAGAGAGAGAGAGAGAGAGAAGCGGCTGTGTCTGGCTTCTTTTTCTACTGAAGATTTTCTCTGCCGGCCCATTCCCAGCATTTTCTGCTGAGGTAGCCTTGCTCGAGGAGTCTTTCTTGGTGTTGTGTCTTGTGTGCTCAAGGAGTGCCAGTTAGCGGACGGCATCAAGGCCGACTAATCAGCGCAGTAGTGTCTGGTCTAGGGAGAGGAGGAGCTCACACCGGGTTCTAATTTAGATCTCCGTCCATTTGTTTGCGCTGCATTTTGACATTAGATAACTCCAATAAATGCCAGAGCAGCCTTTGAATCCCAGATGTGAGATGGAATATGTGTAAATTTAAATGTGGGAAAACTTAAGGAGGGATGTGAGAATTTAGTTTTGAGATGTTTTTTGTGCTTTATTAGAAGTGGGTGAAGCAGAGAACATGGGTCTCTGGGGAACTGGTGCAATTTCAAACAAATATGAGTCCACCAATATTGGTTATAGAAATGTTTTAAAGTCAGTAATAATGAAGTGCACAACATTTCAATGTAAACTTAAGAGTCATTTCGAATGGGGGTTACCATGTCATGCAACTAAAGATAGCTTGAGATAATATTTTGACAGACTGGACTTCACAGTCTGTCTGCTGCTGCTACGTGCTGCAGTTACTTCCAACTAACAAAAATGTTGAAAATAAAGCAACAATCACAGGACTCTGGCACTACTATAGTTATATACTGTTAAGTTATATATTAGGGTCTCCAATACATAGAAGATATTTCATTGTGATATCAACATGCAGAATATACACATTGTGTTAAATGACGTCACCATGCACTTTGCACTGATGATGTGCATGTCAATCAGATGAAGCCCTGCTGCTCTACATTCCCGCCCACCAGGTTGATGCGAGTGTCTGAGCTCACAAAGTGTGTGGAGAGAGCAAAGTGAGAATTGTGATGGTGTAAGAGACAGAAACAAGCGAAGAGCAAAGAATTCTTGTTTTTTGAGCGGGTCGGCGTTAGGCTCAACGGACGTTACGTCGAGACAGCAAGGCATTGTTAATCCAGCCATTTTCAAAATAAACATATTGCATTGGAAAATGATCGTATTTCACTTCTGCAACATTATTTCGTAGCTGGTGGCCACAGAAGTCAGAAGCACAAAAGTTGAGGGGTTAAAAAAAAGATCAAAAAAACAAAATGAAGCCAACAAACTGCCGTGCTTCTGAAATGCTACTGGAGGAAACGGCGAATGCACATGTGACAGAGGAAAAAAACTGAAACATGTCAGTCACAGCTGGTGTGAATTAGGTGCAAGAGGAAGAGTGCTGATGTTTGAACAACAAACGGCATGAATGACATTCGTCAATGATGCACAGGATGTTATTTTGTTATGTTGTTATTTTGGAGTAATTACATTCTGTACATTGTAGCATTCGCCATCTTTGATTTCCTTGGGGATTCACAGTGTGCAGATAAACTTATTGTACCAACGATTGTCCTCCCATTTTGCATAGTGTGGCAGGTAATCTTTAGAAGCTGTGAAAGAGTATCTGCTATAACTCATTTTACATCCATGTGTGCTAAGATTGATATAAAATCAGTAATATTTGGACATTTTAAACCACGTACCTTTTTATTCTAGTTATCTTGTACTTTTCGCTGTTTGCAAATTATATCAAAGGCACTCGGATATACACATGCAATATTTCATGATTATATAGCTATTGCTACACTCTACAAGATATGTGGATATACTTGAGTCAAGTTGTTTGCCATATAGCCTTTAAATGTCTTGCGAAAACTTTGTTGATATAGGATGAGTCCCCAAATATGCTTGAGCTTGTATATCAAGAAGAGTTATTGCGGAGACACAATAGATTTAACATATAAACCGCCACGACCACTTACCACTTTGTTTGGACAAAGCAAGTCCAATGAGAAACTGCGGAGCGTATTGGCTTGTGTCCCTTCTTTTCATTGAACAACTTAGTCAGAGTTTTGGGAACTAGGCCAAGGAATTCCCCATCTGGAGCCAGAATGACTCTGTTCATTGGTAGCAAGTTTTTTTTTGGGTTCAACTGACAAATGATAAACATGAGGTATTATCAGAGTTCAACAGATGTCTTTAAACATGTGTAAATACAGGAAATGCATTACTGCTATGCACAATAGAGCGTATTTTCTTGTATGGCTTTCTTTGTTCTACTATAGCTGATCAAACTATTATACTACGTTGAAAACTAGCGACAGTAATTGTAGGTGCTTGTACAACACAAATATATTTGCTTTTTTTATTTCAAACTATCACAACTGATGGATTGAAGTCTGAAGGCTCCGAAATTGGCCATAAGATGCATACAGTTATTTTTCCTTGATAATCAAAGAAGCATTCAGCTGCCCCATGGGTGCTTGTAACTGTGTGCCTCTGAGGTCAGCTGACCCCTGCTGAGAACGCTGGAGTGGATAGAAGAAGAAAAAGGAGGGGAAGAGCTGGAGGAAATAACACAGCAGCGGGGTATCTTATGCCAATCAACATACAGCAAAGTGAGATACATTAGCCAAAAGACGGATGCTAACCGATTTCCCAGGACTGTGTGGGTGGATGTTTCCACCCCCGAGAGGACAGAATGGTTAATGTGCCCGTTGTAGCATCAACCATACTGTCTCAGTGGGATTATGCTTTACTTCCTTGGATATTTCAAGCCCCAATTCTTGCATGTTATTAAGCAGTTTAAATCCCATTAACACTTTGTCTTTGTTTGATTTTCTTTATGTTTGTCAGACAAGTAAACACACGTCCTAATTTGTGACTGATGTTGGTATTGCGGCGATCGTTTTTGTCATTTCGGACAGATACCACGTGACTTGACACACAGGGTCAAGTTTCAGTGCACTCCCCCTCTGTGTTGGCATGAAGAGAGGGGGAGGCGACTCACCACGAAGCAACTTGTAATGAAATCCCTTCCTGGGAGCTCTGTAAATATTTTCGTCCTCTCCCTCAGCCTGCTGATAGACTAATTCCACTCACTTTCCTAATTAATCACAGAGGAGTGGATGGGATGGAGGCTGAGATGGGAGGAACTGCCTAAGTGGACACGCGGCTGGTTGTTGTTGGAAACTGTCCACATCAACACCGTGTATACGGCCTTATCATGTCCTCTGTCAGGTGCATATCTGAGCGAACGTTTGTACAAGCAGATAAAAATAGATTTACAATTACTTATGAAGACATTTCCAGCCTCCCACTTGAGAGGAGTTGTCCTTTTTCTTGTATAAAATACCAAAAGCCTAGAGACTTGATTGGAATGCAAGAAAACAAACAGACAAACAAAAAAAAAACAATTTGATAAATCATCAGTTTGAGAATTTGCATATTTCTGGCATAAACTTTGAAAGAACTGGTTATTACTCGTGATAAAGTTTCAGGTTTAATTGCATGTTTTCTCTGTAGTATGAAAATTAGTTACTTGTCTGACAGACCATTCTTCTTGTCACTCTATCCCCCCTTTGGTGAATTATTTTTTACAGCAGGGAGGAACAGACGGTATCTACCTTGTGTAATGATTAAAGCTCCTTTACCAAGCTGGAGTAGACAACATCAGCTAAGTGTGTTTGAAATTCTAATATACAGAAGGCGCTATGTTGAGAGTGAAACTCATACGTTTTACTTTAAAGTCATTCTTGTATTGCGCACTGAATTCCTGACATCGACTGTTTTCTAAACAGAAGATATCATTTTCAGGGCCTGACCCATATGTATAATAAATGACATGTGTTCACGGCGCACGTCGAAAACACCCCCCTTTATCCTTGTATCTAAATCTGATTCCTGCCTTTGAAATAATTTTCAATGTCTATTTTTTTAAGAATGAGATCAGGGCAGGTGCCTCAGATTTAATATACAGCAGTGTATTCATTGAGTGATTTTGCCTTTTTATCTAGATGCATGACTTATAAACACACTGCACCAGAACAGTATTAGATCTTCAATACCTCTGCAAAGACCCCGGCCTCTTGAACTTTACAATGCTTCTTCCTGAGTTTGACTTTCTTTGGATAAACTGATGAGGAATATTTGATAATATATACACAAGTGTCTCTCAACCTTCTTCCATTTCATATTTGTATTCATATTATATTGTTTGCACAGATTTATATTCTGTAAGTTTCTTTTGCAGCTATGTCCTATATTCTCCTGTATCACAGTGAAGAAATCTAACTCTCTATTATAAGACCAAGCTGTTTTCTTTAATAAAGTTTAATCCATGTCAGAAGAGTACAGAAGAATAAAGTAAGTATTGGAAAAATAAAGATCAAAACAACATTTTTCCAGATTTTTTTTTTACTTTTATTGAAGAAGTTAATTCATCACACTCGTAATTGAAATAATACGCTGACTTTGCTTGGGCTCATCTCTGGGCAGCGTACAAATATACAGGCTTACCAACATAATCCATCTTTGACAGGTGAGTTGCAGCAGTCGTGCTGAGAAAACAGTCGATTCTTTCTTCCTTCCAGACGTTCGCCGAGCCCAAACTCCTTCAATCATCCTGGTTATTTGAAAAGCATTACTTACTGATGGCAGTAATACTGATTGATGAAGTCGAGTTTCCACTTAAGCCTCCTGTCATATACTTGGCATCAGCCAAACCACAGATGGATAGCCTGTGGGTCCGTACCATACCTAGTGGAGAATAGTGATGTTATTTTCCTTATTTTCCTGCACGTTCTCATACCAAAATGATAGAATCAGGCCTAATTCGGATCACCTCAGGAATGACACACATTTAGCTGTAGCAATTTCTGTGCCCTATGTGGGACCATGCGTCATATATGGTCAGCAACAGGACCTTTGTCATCATGAAAATAATACTAGGATGAAAAAAATCAAAACCTCCATTGCTCGGCTTGGTTTGGGCAACAACACTTAATTGTTGAAAACAGGGACAAGAATATGAGTTTAAGTTTATGTTTATGTTAGGGTGACTTTATTTTAATTTCAAAAAGAGGACACCTGGCCCAGCCTTGTGAGACTAAATAGTCCATCGAAAAACAATGAAAACTGAATTTGATTTAATTGAAACAATGAAACCCTGGGCTGACTGTGAACAGGTTTACTATGTTATGCACATCAAATGGATGACTTATAGATGATTCATTTTAACTGATTTGTGAATGCAGCAGAGGCGTTGTTTACTTTTTCTTTTTCCGTCTGGACTGAAATATTCACTTGAGTTTGATCCCGTCTTCACTCTGCTTCTTCACAATTCATTCACATTCTGAACATTATGTCTTTTTCTCATTGGGCCACTATTGGCTGCTGTTAGTTGTTTTTGTAATGAAACTACACACACGTGCAGACAACAATAGCTATAAACATTAACAATGGCGAGAGCACAGACATTATAAGGACAGACGACAAAGATGGATTGTTATTACGGTGACACTCACCTATAAAAAACCACCAAGTCCCATGACCCTCAAGTCATGACACTCTAAAAGTCGCCAATTATTGTTATTGTCTATCTGCTTGCACATGTGCAGACGAGCAATTTACAATTGCCAAGTTGCACATGCTCAGTAGTAGTCTTTTCAAAGAGTTGCGTTCTCACCCATTTACACAAAGATGGAGTGGGGGCTTTTTCAAAAAGTTACACCTTGGGAATCGTTCTCAGAATTGTGTTTTTTTAAGAGGCTCTGAGCACTTTTGGCAACAAAATGGACATCCAAAACTTCAGAAAGTTTTCTGTTTTCACTTGAAAATGTTGTGTAAATGAACCTTGATCTGCTTCTGGACAAGACTCAAGACCTCTAAACCGACCAAACACTTGGTTTTAGAAACAACATATGCCACATAAAACTGAAGTTGTTGAACACAATGAGAGAACTCCTGCTGCTTTACACATTTTGATGTTGTTCTTAGCTGTTAAACATATCACTGCATTAATCCAACGGGAAATCAAACCTCAGATGTCTACATTGTCTTCTCGTAGTCTCTTCTTATTCAGGCTCCTTATTTACCATAACAGATGTAACGATGCGATTGAGAAAATTACCATTTATTTTCGGACTTTCCGACTTTCGTCATGTTCAGTGTAGCATCAAATGGAATTGTTTAGTCAGAACAGCTTCGGTTTCATATAGCATGGACAAGTACCTCATGAATAGGTGTCAGCGAGGGTCACACCTCAACAGTGTAAGAGTCTAAATTTGATGGTAATGAGATAAACGTGCACATCCAAGTGAATGCCAAACAGACGTCATGGTTAATAGGTCCGCAGAAACCTGTCCGTCATGTTCATCTAATCATTTCTGATGGGTTACGGGTGATGCAGACAGATATTGGTCTCAGAGCTAGCTCCCTGCAAATCAGGTTAACTCTTACACTGAATGTGGAAGAGGCCTGCAAATCTGGCCCCTGTTCCATTTCCCCTGGCTGCATTACCCACTTCTAACAAAGTTACCACACACTTCTCATTTTTCATTGGATTAAAAGGCCCATATAGATTTGGACATGAGACACCGCGGTACATCAATCCCAAGTGCATCTGGCCTACCGTTCCGATCGTTTCACGCACACACCTCTCTCCCTGATTATTTCTCTCTTTCAGATGGGCTTTCATACTTTTCCCGATAATCTGGCTTCAGGTTGTCACTTACTCATTAGCCTTTAGTCTCCATCGCTGGTTTAATTACATTAGAGGAAAGGACTACAGCACTAATGATGATTGTGTTCAATGGTTCAGGCCCATTAAAAGCTATTGCAAAGCGTAGTGGAGGGCGAGGTCACTGAAATCTGTTTTAGTATTGTGTTTATGTGACGTTTGGCAGGGAATTGTGGACGTCTCTTGTCGAGTAATCCTCAGGTTGGAGAGGAGAATGAACTCATTCTACTTGTTGTTTTATATGTGTCGTTCTGTTCTGTCATCTCCACTTCAGGATTTAAAAAAAAAAGAACATTTATTTAATTTTCATAACCAGAACTCCTAAACTGGCTATGATATTTAAAAACTCTGAAAAACAGAGGAATGGAGCTTTGTATTGATGTACGAGTATATATGACCTCCAGGACTTCCTCGCTATGACTATATAATTCACCAGCATGTTGCATAGTTGTAAAACGAGCTTCTCACAACCATGAAAAACAGTAATATTGACAAACAGTGTGATATTTAAATTTGAAGTTCTCTTGGAAAAAGGAGCAGAAGCACTCACTCATTTCACATTTTTTAAAGTAGTAAAAGGGTGGATAACTGCACAAAGCTGAACTTTTCCTCTTGCCGTATGTCAACCAGCACCAGAGAAATCATACTGCTATTCCCCAAAGGGGAATTTGATAACTACATAACATCTCATACAAGAAGCCAAGTGTGTAAAAATATTCAGCCTTCTACATTTTCCATTATCCAACATGATTTTTTTTCACCGTGCATAATGCATAATTCAAGATGCTTTGTCAGATCATGTCTGTTGAACTCAGGCAAGAGGTTGTCAAATCAATCCGGGTGTAAAACGGTCAAAACAGAAAACACTGGCAAAACCTACACAGAAAAACTGAAATAATTTGTTATTCCTTCTATAATGAGTCACTTCCTTTACTGTACATCTGTTTTCTGTTATATATAGGATATATTACTCTCCCGAGGGCAGATTACTTTGAAGGAACCCTGACTAATTGTGTTTCAGTGACATTTGAGGGACATCTTCCCATTTTCCGACCAGCAGCGCACATAGATTTTGTTCTGACGACCTCCGGAACACATGTTGTACATTCAGGAGAAAGCGTGTCTCTTGACGGTGGAGCAGCAGGGCCACGGGTGTGTATTGTTCAGCATGTTTGTTTGGGGCCCGTTTCCCATATCTGTTTCTCATACAGGTTGTGCAATACAATTTGTACACAGGGTATGTTCAGACAAGCTATTTTCGTGCTTCCAATAGGTTGCATAACAAGATCTGAGTATTTGTTTGTCCTGGAATTTATGCTTTACTGAGTAGTTACCAGTAGTTGGAAGCCATTTACTATCCACTTTCTTTAGCCCTAAATCAAATTCAGGAATTAGGATATGAACAGATCACCAGTCTATGACAACACAAGAACCTAGTCACGCACAGTCACGTTCACACACAGCTAATTTTAGCGTTGCCAATTGCCCTTGGACCCATGTTTCTGGACTGTGGGAACAAACCACAGGAAAAAAAGAAAAATCGATACACACGTGAGAACATGCAAACTCAATACAAAGGGAAATCTTCTCACTGTAGGGGAGGAACACCAACCATTACACCATGATTATTAGGGAAACATTTTAATTTGAGAGATGCTCAGTGGGAGAATTAAAGCGGACCACATTGAGTGGCCTGGACTCATAACAGTCATTTTCGCAGTAAGCTAAAGTTTAATCTGGAGTGTGACTTCTCTAGAAACTGTAGTTTCATTCAGTTGATTGGTTAATGTTTTTTGTGACTTTATTAAAGCTTTCAGAGTCCTAGACATAAACCAACACAAAGATTGTTTTACAAATGTGAAAAGTAATGCATTAAGCAAGACGAGTGTTGATGGTAGAAAGAGTAAAAGGGAAATAAAGCGAAGAAGCTCTTACAATACTAACTTGGATATATGCAGTTTTATGCTCACTCCACAAACCTCTTCCTCTTAATCCTCTGATCGTGGCATTAATGTTGTCCTCTACAGTCTATTACTTGATAAATGTCCTTTTGAAGTATGCTGACTTGTCTCATTTTATGTACATTATTATTTTGTTTTGAGAGGCACTTTCTGATGGTCATTGTTGTGGTCGTATGGCTTTGCGATATATATACCATAAAGACTTACTGGGGAGGCCATCTGCTCTGAACATGCTCTCAACAATAAATAGGTCTTGGTTGACGTCACCTGAAGGCCTTTGAAGTCAGGTACATGAAACGGCCATATAGTGCTGTGACTCTAAAGCTTTACCTCCATTAAGCCTACTCATCAGGACTCCACCGACACACGGGGAAACAAAGACGTCACCAGGCAGGCTGTTAATCGTGTGTATCCAAGGTGTGATGTCACGCACATCGTGTGCACCGCAGCCTGTCCACACAAAGCCTCTTTCCCCCGGAGGAAGCAGCGGCTCCCGCTCTGTTCGCCATATCTTCCCGTAAGAGCTTTCACTCATTTGTGCTTGTCTCCGTAGATAAGACGTGTAATTTTCCACAATGTCACCAATTTCATGTGAGAACCCGACTGTATATTCTCTTTCTGCTACACATGGAATCATCCATTCATAAATCTTCTATACACAAAGGGTCGCAGGGTGCCAGAGCTGATTCCAGCTCATTGTATACACCCTGAACAGCTCACCAGTTCTTCACAGGGCAAACACTCTGAGACGATCACACAGATTCCTACATGGGACTGTATGTATGTGTAGGATCATGCTGAATTGGTCTTTTTATAGGTTTTGACAGTGATTTACACCATTGTGCTGTTCCTCTGTATTGCTTGTATGAAATCCTATCTTTGTCTCAACTCTGCCTCATGGTGGACATCATACTAAACAGCTCAATCATGTCTGGATTTTCATGTTTATATATATTGTGTACTGCTCTATTATCTACAGTGAATCACAAGATAAAACAGTCATATTTTAATTGGTTTTGAGTAAAAAAATATTACAATGTGTTTGTCTGTGTTTAACGTTTTTTGTTAGTTGAATAGTTTATTGTCATTTTGGCATTATTGACTGTATCTGTGGCTATTAGTGACGATGACTGATTTATTGATGATGTATCAAGCTTTAGATTAAACCCTTTACAGGAATTTAATCTACCTTTTTAATTGAATTGTACTTCAGTTGCTCTGAAAATTTGAAATGTATATTATTTCAAGATTTGTCCAAAATTAGGCACTTTCAACAGATTTTTAAAAATAATTTTATCATTTCATATGGAGCTAAGCAGATAGCTGATTTTAACATTTGAACTGTATCGGTGCCACCTTGTGGATCACAGTCTCAACTACACAAGAGCTATATGGTCATTTTTCAGAACTGATGAAACAGACTGCTGTGGAAGTAAAACATTGTCACATGAAACAGTCACACAGGTTTGATTTGTACCGTGATCTTATTTTAAGCAGAAAGACTAGAAACAGATTAAATCCATGTCAGATGTTAAGCAAATGTTGAAGATATTCTTGTTTTTTTTTAATTTGAATTTTGAGAATAGTCTTTGCAGCGTGTATTTAGAAACCGTGTATCATATTTTTTGACATATGCCCTCATCCTGGTGTGATTAAAAATCAATATATCCTGCTTTAGAACACAGGCCTGCAGTCTTCATCTTTTGTCACAGACAGAGAGAAAAGTACACTCACATGCACTGTTTTCTCCTCCACACATTTAACTACTTTCTACTTTTCTGCTTCATGAAATTTCTCCATAAACGAGGAAATTCTTGAAATTACAGTGACACACAAATGACCCCCCTCCTTTATGTGTTCAGTTTAAGGTGCTCAGCAATAAAATGGCGAGTAAATCACTGGAAGTGTATGCAGCGATAACTATTAAGTTTGACCACACCACTGGAGTTCAATTGATGTCTTATAGCATGCAGTTAGTGGCTGAATGTTTTGCAAGTCTCATGGTGTGAAGTTAGGGATGCTAACTCCACGCCTGCACACAAAGCACATCAGCCAGCTAGCCTTGGGCGAAGGAAGCAAACATGCTGGAGTATTTGAGTCAGTTTGCATCCCTAATGTCAGAACAAAACGGTAGCCCCGGCGGTAACGCTCAACGCTTTACTTGTTTATTTATTTCTGTATTTTTGCCCCCTTCTAATCTCCTGTTCCCGAATTAATTACTCAATTAGCA
>OMNM01034756.1:0-19663 GCA_900302745.1 Parablennius parvicornis | reverse complement strand
CCCCCTTTGCTGTAAATGCTATCATATCCATTACACTTTTGCCATTTATTTTTCACTTCCCTCCCAACCATTATTCTTCGAAGCTCTTGGTTGATGTGTATCCCAATTACCTGTTTACCCAGTTCTCCATCTGCAATTAACGCCATTAAATATAAAGATAGCACACAACCAGCTTCTCCCAGCTCTGCCATGTTGTTTACCCCCCCTAATAATTACAGGCTTCAGTCTCTTCTTTTTCTGTTCCTGTTTCTAAAACCATCTGCCTGCCTTTTGATTAACTGGCTGTTACCCTCTTCCATTTGCATTTGTTTACCCTATCTGATTTACTTTGTTTCTAACCCCGCAGTCCGCCTATTGACGAAGCAGATACTTTGTTAATGACAGAGTTTAGGTTGTCAATTTCCCAAAGCTGAAATTCTTCAATTATTTCTTTATAATGCTGCATTGTGTTTGTGCCAGAATGTCTAATTGCCTAAGACTTTTGTACTACTAATTTGCAATAGAAACTGTGTGAATGCTAGCTGATAATTATTATAGTTGCCATTTGTTCAATGAAACCGGCACATTTATTCTGTATTGTTTTTGCAGTCAGAAAAGCCCAAAGCACATTTGACCTCCCACCATGTAAACCTGTGCAACTTCCAACTGCACGAACTAGCTTTAATGTAATAACCGCAATGGACTCACCTAAAGTAAAACATGGACATATTTAATTAGATTTTTCTATCAACATTTGCAGGAATTTGACTGAAAGACGCTCTTCTGTCTCATGGCTACAGGATGTGAAGTACGTGGGATTATCTCAGCCAAGCAGCATTGACTCCATGTGTTGCTTTTGATAAAAACACAAAATAGTCTGACTCAGAGGTTGAAGCATTGTATGCGTCATGCTTTGCATCATTCTTGTTCACTGACATTTTAAAATGCTGAACTTACATTAAAATTAAAATAGGCAAAAACTGGCAAAATGCCCCAAAAACAAAAGCCCTATGACTTCATGCTCACTGAATGCCTTCACAATAATTAATTCACCCTCTCAGAAATGTACCATTGTACGTCTTATCTCTTAGTTAAGTTCATGTGAGACACGCAATCTTCCTCTTCATTATACACAGCACTAATTGGTTCTTCCAAAGTGCAAACATTCATCCATATGTTATTTGCTGACACGTTTATGTAAAAATCCATGCATCAATATACCAAACACATGTAGCATCTGCTCTATCAGTACATTCAAGTGGGAGTACAATGCAAGCGGCAAAGTAGGTTGTTGAGTGTTCTCCTTATCCAAATGTTTTTCAAAGGTTAGGTTAAGTAAATTTGTACACCTCTAGGGCAACATACGTCATAACTTCAAAATGAAAGAGCAGGAATAAGAACACACAAACTCTATACAAGACACTACAAATGGTAGATGTCTGATTGTTTGATCAATTCATACTTTATGCCAGCAACACACACTTACTTATAGACAAGTTTTAAGTCACAAATTAATCCGAAATGGATGTTTTTGTCGTTTCTGGAAGAAAATCAAAGTACAAGGAGGGAAAAAAAACAAACTCAAACATGCACAGGGAGAGCATGCAATCTCCACAATAAAATCCCTGAGACAAGTATCAAACCACTGTTATCTTGCTATAAAAACAAAAGTGCTAATCGCTAAATGGTCTAAATATTTACAGTCAAGTCTGTGTTTGCTTGAAGGACCTCCAGGTCAGCTTGTCAACTTTTACCATTCATATATATGAATTTCCCAAAACATAAACATTATAGAGGACTGACAGTACAATGATCAAATTCAGTTATAATTCTAAACACAGCTTATTTTTTTATTGGATGGATACAGGAAAATGCATCACTTACACTTGTGTACATCTAATTATACACTATTAGATATAATGCACTTTGTTTAGCTCTGTTACTTTAAGTTGGATGAAGATATTATTATGGATTGATGGAGAGAGTTTATATCTGTCCAGCTTTCGTACCCCTTTGTCTGGTTCAGGACTGTCACATTGACAGTTGCACCTATGGGCAAATTAGTGTCACCCATTAGCCTCACATGCATGTCTGGAACAAAAACCATGAATGGGGAGAACATGAAAGCTCCACTCAAAAAGTCCTGGTCTGGGTTTGGACCCACAACATTATCGTCATGAGGTAAGAGCACCAACCGCTGCACCATTGGTTATAGTTTATTAATGATAACATGGCACTTGTTTGCCCTGCTAAATTAATTATTCCTGGTGAATTCACTGGGGTGTGTAATATTGCTAATTAGTCCTTAAATGTTGGGGCTTTGTTTCACCAACTGTTTGTAGTTTCACGAGCAGCTGCAGAAAGCTTTCATCAAAAAAGCTTAACTCTCCTTATACACCTGACTACGATCTAGTGATGCCTTCAGGTAACGCAACACACAGTATGCAATATATATGGGATGCATCGCTATAAAAACAATAGATCTGTGAAAGGAACTATTTGTTACAATAAACAATGAAGTTTTCACCGACTTCCAGCTTTATAAAGCTCTTAAGTGTCTTTCAGTTTACTATTTGGGCTTGATGCCCAGCAGCTTTATTATTTTTTTGTTCACTTTTCCTTCATGTTCTGGCAAAACAAGCTCTTAAAAGACACTTTAAGCTACCTCTTTTTCTTTCTTTTTTATTTTGTCTTCTGGCTGTTCCATAATTCAAATCACTACTTTCCTGGAGGCTCCCATAACATACTAGTTTGTGGAACAACATGACTGCAGACTAGCAGGGGATTAGAATTGGTTAATGTGTGTATGTTCATGAAAGAGTTGCAGAGACATGCTCTCACTGGAGACACCCTAAGTGTGCAAGTATGTCCATGTCTGCCCTATATGCTTTCTGGTTTAATATAGACCGAGAATAAAAAAGAGACACTTCCATTAAACGAGGCTCACCAAAGCACTTTGAGGATGTGAAAGTTTTAATGCAATTGTTGTGGAATTGTTAACCTTTATAGCCTCCTCAAGAATTTGATCAGTTCAATTACAACAACTACATATTATCTTTAAAATATGCAACATTTCTTCACTATATTTTAATTGGAGCCTCCCCACGTGCTGAACAATAGCCAAACCAAATAAATGTTATATTAATATCTTACACTTGGCTAATAAATACTTTATCACCCGAGATTACATCTGGGAACTGAGGTCAATTCCCATTTGCTCATTAGCTCGCTGTGAATTTTAAATATACTGTAGACTGGAGATTGTTTTAATTCTTCATTTTACAGTTGGACAAGATAGCTGGCATGTATTCATGTTATTTTGTGTGCTATTCTATGTCTCCTCGCTGTTTAGACACAAGTAGAATAGAACTAATGTGAGCAAAGAATGTTGTGATTGAGATTCTTTTTTAATAACTTTTGCGAAAACCCATCAAGTGTGAAAAAAAATCTATGCTGTGACAACAATCAGAAAAATCTATATTTATATAATTAATTTGTACAACATAAAAGAATAAACAGGTCTACAATCATAATCTTGAAATATTATTGAGAACACAAAACGAAGATGCATCGTTCACTCTTAAGCCAGAATAAGATGACGTTTTCCTAATCTTTGACACTATTTACTGGCGTTAATGTGTTCCCTCGTGTTGGAACTAATTGAATAACTTAACTTGAGTGAACTCATTGGCCAAAGTCAACAACTCATCAATGTTTTCTCTGTGCACATCAGCAATATAATGTTGCAGTTGGATGTGAAATGGATTTAGACCAAACCATAGATGCAGACTTAATATCATTTTAACGCTCTTAGAGCTGGATGACATATTATGCAATACTGCATAAGTGCTTCTACAATCTTTCTTCCCTTTTATTATCATATGGTAAGCAGTAATCTCCAATTTTTTTTTTTTTTCAGTCGACATCCATTATGATAAATTACATCTCTATAATATAGATATTTATAGTATAGGCCTAGTTTTCTGTGCAATCTTTATGCATTTACAGCAGACATGCCAAGATGTGGAAATATCAGGGTACTAAAATGGGGGCTCAGAAATTCACAGTCCTCCAACGATCAATAAGATCCTCTTGACCTTTATGTGCATCAATAATGGTATTTCTGCCATTTGGAACAAGATAAGAACTTCAGTTCATCCTCAGACTGGAGTATTTCTCCTAAGTGAAAACTGCTGGCTTAGGACTCAAGTAGTCAGAAGCTCAACCCAAAGCAAATAATAAAACCTCAATGGCAGTTGAGAATGTGCAAAAAATTTCATTTCTGAGAGAAATGAAATGAAAACAATAACATCTACCAATGCTTCTCCATGGCTACATAATCCCCATTCTTCCATTACATGAATTAAGGCTTGCGAAACCACTTGCCTTAGGTCGATTGTCTAACATGACATTGGTATTCAGCATGTGCGTCCCTCTCTGTATGTCCACCTCTGACTCATACAGAATGAACCCTCAGCCACACAAGGTACATGACCTTCCCTTCAACACTAGCACTGCTGCTGGCTCTCCACAAGTAACTTGTTAATATGAGAGCTCTCTCTTCCATCTATCTATCCATCTCTGTCTCTCTCCCTCTTTATGCCATATATTCAGGGGTGACAATTTTGACCTGTAGGTCTTACACCATCATATCCTATCCCTTTTCACCCTTCTGGGTCTGAAAGTCTGGCTCTGACAACTGGGAACAAGTGACCTTTCATAGCGATGTAATAAATACCAGCTACAGTCTCCTCACTTCATATCATGCTCCAGGCCAAAACCCTATGTAATGTAGTTCTCTGCATGTTCTGTGAGTGATATCAAAGGTGTTCTGATTATTTTATAAAAATATCTGCACAGCCCTGTCTTTTCAATTTTTTCCTTTTCGTTTTTTTTTTTTTTTCTTGATGACAATTTTTCTTTTAGAGGCCATAACTGAACAGTCAAATTAAGAAAGGCTGGGATAGAGTTTGATGGGTATAGCCTTGTAACTTGCTTGAGTCAAGACATTACATTTGGACAGCAGAAATGTTTGTGTGACAAACACTAGTGAGGACATGCCCTCTGGGCCAGTCATGCTTGAAGGCTTGCATACTTAGTTTGGTGACTCATCTAAAGTGAGCCAGAGGCCTATGTTCTTTCTAAATGGGCTTCTGCTCCGACATTGGTAACATGGTCCAAAAAGATTTTAATTGCTCTTCTTTAAAATGTTTTGTGAGTATATGCATAAGCCAACAACCAAAATAAATGAGTGATGGATGATTATGATAAAGCGTGGATGTCCTGTCTGGCTATAATGCTAAATAGGACACTGTTGCATGCATCCCTCTGTGACATTTCTCCATTATCCACAACCATGTGACATCTCTGTTCGCCAAAGAAAGTACACAGGATGGTTGTATCCCTGCATCAAAATAAGTGGCAGACAGAGAACCAGATGGGGGAGAGGAAATGGAAGAAAGGGAAGCGCTTCTACACCAGCTGCTATCCTGAAAAGTGGTTACATTTATAGAAAAGAGAGCAGATCAAAGATGCTGAGACCATTACACCCACATGTGGCCTCTTCTTTCCATGAAACTACAGTGGGTCAGGTGGTAATGACTCCCCTTTCACATTAGAGGGTATTTAGTAGGCCAGACCCAACAAAAGAATCAGATGATCAAAGAGATGGTGTGGCAGTGGCTCTCTGTTTGGATGAAAAGTGGGATTTTCTTTTCCTTTTTTTTTGGACTGTGTGGGTGTGTGTGAATATAAAGCTCAGTGGTGGCGTACTTTTGGGAAAGGGTAATGATGCTCCCATGTACTCAGGTTTTGTTTTGTTTTTTTGTTTTTTTTAATAATAAAAGTTCTTTCTGAAGGGGAACAGAAGGACTGTTAGCCAACAGTTTTACATGTACTCAACTGTACTATTTTCTCAATTTGAATAACACAGTTTTGTATGCACCATGTATGGAGCTCTCTTTTCTGTTTCACATTCCCTTTTGGTTTTCACTGTGCACAACACTCTTTAACATTCAACATTTTCTGCCTGCAACACTTTTGGGAGTTATATTTACCATAATAAATTACCAACTTCCTGATATTGTTTCAGAAAGCTGTTGGAATTCAATATAACTGATGCTACATTTGAGTCAATTGGGACAGAGAGAGACAAAAAGAACCAGAATCATAAATAAACATTACATTTAGAAATTAGAATGATTTCCATGTAGACAGGATACACATTCTACTCACATGAATATGTACTAAGTGGTGCCCATTCTCCAAGACAATGTGCCTTTAATCAAGTCTTCAATATCAGTGTGAAGGACCTTGTAGATGTGCATTGTGTATGCATGAGCTGGTGTGATAGCGGTGTAAAACCATGTGAATAGACATAGCATCATTTGTTTTCTCATCTCCTTCCTGCATGTCAACAGCATATTCTACCAGGACCACAAAGATACTAACATCAGCAACAGCCTTTGGGTACAGCTGCCAAATATATCCTAGAGTACATTCAGACATGACTCATATCTCAGCAAGTAATACCAAAACAGCTGCAGAAACATGACATATTGGTACAGATCATGGAGAAGTTAAAGATGAAAATGTGCCAACTTCCACAGTGGAGGTCAGAAAGACACAGTGTTCCAAACAGATAAATACGCACTACAAAGAACTGGTTGTGTGTTTTACCAAAAATATATGTTGTTCTCACCTTGTGCACTGACTCATAATTATCAACTGTGATTTCCCTGCATTGACAGAGCGAGTGCAGCCTTTGTGTTTCCTCCGGAAAGTGAGGTGCAGTTCTGCCATCTCATCACTAAGAGGTGCACTTGTATGAAACTTAATCTCCACCTCTCGCTGGATTCACTGCTCTGACATTCTTACACTGTCACTGTGTTTCCAACAAAGCGTTCCAAAGGCAGATATGACAAAACAAAAATGCTTAACGAAGTTGCTTGAACAACATCAAGAAATGGGAAAAAGTGTCCTGGGATTGACACCACAAATTACACTATGACTTTCTTAATAGGGAACCTAGAACATGAACAAGTTTATTTATTTATTTATTTATTTATTTATTTATTTATTTATTTATTTATTTATTTATTTATTTATTTATTTATTTGGACAACAACATTGATTTCGTGAGGCAATCATGTGTAATAAGATCAAATGTCAGTCCATTTTTAGAAACCTCAAAGTCTGAGACCTTGTGAGGATTAAATGCCACCGTCAAGCCTGACACATAACGATTATTGTCTTGGAAGTCTCAAACCCACAAGTCGATAAGAGTGATCGGAGGAAAACCCGCATTTACAGAGTCCTAAATCGAGAGGGGTTTCCCCGTGCTTTCTTTCTTTTTTTTTTTTTTTTTTTCCTGCAGGAGGCTGGTGGGGGCTGAGGGTGGTTTCCTCAGATGGTTTTATATTGATCATTAAAACAGAATGGTCACACAAATTCTAAAGTAAATGCAATAAAGGCCCACTTACCATATTGACTTCTGATACCATGTCTATGCTGGCTATGTCTATATTCATCCCAACTCCAACCGGGGCACCTGAGACAGACCAGCAAAAGACACACTGTGTATCAAAATGCAACCCGAGTGATTCATCTACACTTTTTTTTTTTTTTTTTTTTTACAAGCGGTATCTAACGATTAGTACATGCCGGGAACATTTATTCACACTTGTTATAAGACTGAATGATAGTTTACAGTGTTAATTTCGAAAGGGGGGGGTGTTGTGATGAAAGTGCTGGTATTCCCCCGAAAAGTTGTTGACATGAAATCATACAGCGGAGACACTTCATTCCGCATTCAACATCCGAACAAGTAGAATAATGCGTGCGAAATTGTCTGAATTTGCGACAGAGGAGCACTTATATTTGGGGTGATAAGATTTTTTTATTGAGAAAGGTGGTGTAATCTATCTCCGAAATCATGCTCCAACCACATCACTCAGTGTTATGCCATTATCACGGTGTGTTTTGAGCGATTCCACCTGCACTGTATCCTAAATAAAAAAAAATGTGTCTCCTGTAGAAGCCGAGAGGAATCATTTATTACACTTTTCCAAAATGTTCAGATCGAGTTTAGATATGGGGTGATTACTCCAGCAATTGCGCAAAAAGCAAAAAAGCACAAAACTCACACAGAGTTATTTCATTTACCTCCGAAGTCTGGCCTCAATCGTATATCATAACCTTTTAACAGTCTATCCACCGTTTCCTTGACCAAAGACATATTGCTAGGGTCATTGACACCAACACTATGGAGGAAAAGAGACAGAAAAAAGACAGAGAAGCGGCTATGAGAACGATATATTCACATGAGTATTTTCCACGCCGTCTGTAACACAGTCACACTTAGTGAAAATGTGTGGAGCATCCCCCGACCCTCTCACTTACCTTTGGGCGCACACCACAGCCACAGTGAAGGGCAGCAGCCACACGCAGAGACACCTCATCTTTCTTATTCTGAACACAACCATACTTAAAAATGTAAAATATGTATATTTTTCTTTGAGTGAAGACAGACGAGGTCCAACTTATTCTTGCCAGTGCAGTAATTCCAATGCCGGGCGCATGCGTATTCCCGACCACAACACGGAGCGGCGCCGCTGCTGCTGATGGTAGTGGCAGTCCAGACACGGAGGAAATTTAAAGGAGAATCGAGACTTCAACTTACTCGTACACACCAGGGTGTCCCCTGGTTTGATTTTACGCGCACTGTGGCTGTTGGAGAGGGGAGAGGGTGGGAAACTGTGACGGTGGTAGAGTCGGTAGTTCGAAACCACCGGGGAGACGCGGAGATGTGGGTGGGGTTGTGTCTTTCCACTCGCTCCAGAGACGCTCGTCAGACAGCTCGTCTAGTTGTCCCTGAGCAAGGCACTTAACCTCCCTGCTCCGGCACAACTACTCGGGGGCTCCCAGCTGAGCTCTGCGCGCCATAGGTTCCATTTAAAACCTTAAATTGAACTTTTTTTTTTTTTTTAAAATACACGAAGCAGAAATGTACAGGAACAAATTACTTTACTTTAATATGCATGGGGAACTTTCCCCAGAAGAAATGAAATAAAAATGTGGAAAGATGTATTTGAATAAATACGAATTGTGGGATATTGTTGTTACATTCAGTCGTGCATTGATCTCACAATTATATTAAGCTGGAAACATTAATAGAGAAGCATATTTTTAACTATAAATACTACACAAGATCGACAAAACTGCCCTGAAAGTGGATAGATTTGTAGTTTATTCAAAAAAACAAGAAATGATGTCTCTGTCCATGGTGCTGAAAAGAGTCACTTCAATGAGCATGCATTGTTGACACTGTCCATGAAGGTCTTTCCCTCTCAGGGGGTGGGGGGGTTGGAGGTGGAGGCGTTCGTGCTGTTATTCATACACCCATGCTCGATCACTTGCTCATGCATTGATCCCAACGCATTCGGGCCTCTGACGAAAACGAGAAGCGTGTCTTTCTACCCGGAGAGGCGCGGTGCCAATGCAGCGCCTCGGGGTTGGAAGCGGGTTGCATGGAGCAGAGAGCAGTATGCACTGAAGCCTACACTCAGCACAGCTCTCGTACAGTCCTGCACGCCTGTGCCTCCACGCACTGGTAAGCAGGATGCGCGCCGCTGTGTAAACTCTGACACGCCGCGTCATGGATATGGTGGGATTCAGAGGCGGATGCTGGAGCAGTGCGCAGCGTGTAGGAGTCCTATATAGCGACTCTCCTTCCCGAGAAAAGGAGGGGAACCAGGAAGATGCCCAACTTTCCATTATAATATCTCTAATATTTTCTGATCATTACGATGGCGTAAAGATAAAATCAATAGTAGTGATATCAACCCCAACTTTTCCCTAGTGTGACCTGATGGGGGCGATATAGCTGGAATGAGAATGTAAACTCAACAAATAAACATCTGAATGAATTGATGACTAAATAATTAATTCATGTATAGCTCATGTATTGAGAGTCAAAAGGAAAAGAAAAATGGAATCATCAGCTGCTGTGTGAGTGTATATTTTTATGAATAAATAAGCCTCCATATATCAACAATTCATAAGTGTAGAGGTTATCACTGTCACCTCAGAGTCCTTGAATAGGGTCCAATTTTGCTTGGGGGAAATTTGTGTAGAGTTTGCATGTTCCCCCCTTGCATATGTCATAATCTTCTGAGTCCTCTAATTTCTTCCCAGTGTCCTCAAAGATCCATTTGAGTAATTTCTCTTTTTTTGTCCACAGGTGTGAATGTGACTCTGAATATTTATACAAAGTATCATCATGATTTTTATAATTTCCTTGGTGATTTGGCAGGACTAGTAGGAGTCTCTTCTGGGCCGGTTTCGGCCCATGGGCCTTATGTTTGACACCCATGGTTTCGACTAGGTATACATGACAGACATTACTACATCTAAAACATGATGGGATTCCAATGAATGAGGATATCATATGATTAACAAACAAACAAATATAATGAAAATCTAAGTAAATGTAGAAAAAAACATTTCTGGGTGTAATGTTGGACCATAAAGTTTGCAGGGAACCACGTATGCAATATGTGAGTGCAAAAGTAGCACAAAACAGAGGAAGTGAGGAAGAAAAGGATATATTTTGACCATTTAAACACTGTATGCCCTATATTACTCACATGAACTTTCTTATCTTGATAAATTTAGAAAGATTTGTCTATACAACCAATCTATAATAGCCATGAACACTGTATACAGACTGAGATGGTGGCTGTAATTATACATTTCTATCGATTTGCAATGGTAATTTTCCAAAACGAATCTTAAAAGATTGTCTATGTGACATTATGAGGTGGTTTTGTGGAACAAGATAGAAGAATATACCATAATAAGTAAAATATCTGACAATTTGAAATGGTATGTAAAAAACTTTATTCTTAATAATAATGGCCTGTATCAACAGTTATGCAATTGAAAGAGATTACCTGGTGCATGTTGTTGTTATCGCTTTCATCTGCTTTCTTAAAAATCTTGATCCAGTGACATAGTAGTACTGTCCAAGCACAACATTAACCTATACCACGTTCTTCTAATTTCCATGTCAGACAGATGTTTTTATAATAAGCTATAATGTTTTGGACAATACATTTTCATAAGTATTTGTGTTTATCTTATATTTTATATTGTGTTTTTTTTTTTATTCATATTTTGAATATTTTAGCATTGTACAGTATTCCCATATGAAGATAAGGAAGATAGTGGGTCTCATTACTGTATAAGATATATTTTACTACTGATTCTACCTATTGGGAGTTAATTTCTGCAGCTAAACAATTTTTGTATTGTTTTCACAACTTGAACAACTGAATTATAAGTGATTAATTTGCCAATCGCAAAATACAGTAGATGCATTTTGTCCATTATGTTGCTTCTGCAGGCCTCTAATAAAAGGACAGCTTCAATGACAGACAAGGAGGAAGCATTCACAAAGACTCAGAGAGTCGGAATGTCTTGAAGCCTGAATCATCAGACAGATTTGATAAGACAGGAATACAATAACTCACAACACAATAAAGCCATTCTTTCAGCTGCTTCCTGCTTCCAAAAGCATGGCAGCGCCACGAAAGGATGACAAAAAAGCAAAAAACAAAGAGTGGATGGTACAGATAGGATAATCTTAGCAGAAATGAGGGGAAGGATAGCGGTTAAAAAGAGCAGGTCTGCCAAATGATTGCTTTTATATTTGGTCACCTGCTCGTGGCAACATCAACAAAACTGGTGTGTTTCTAAGCAAGTCTCTTCTTTTGTTGAGAGATATGCAGTCAGATTGGCAAAATACAGTAGATTGCACCCCTGAATCCATCCATCCATCCATCCATCCATCCATCCATCCATCCATCCATCCATCCATCCATCCATCGAGAAAGTTAATCAGTCACAAACACAGACAGTTAATTCAGACTAATTGATTAACTTGTCAAGAATGATTTTCAATTATGGAAGAAAGCCAAATAACCATGGAAGATCCACTGAGGCAGAGGGAGAACATGAAAACTTCACACAGAAAGGCCCTAGCTCAAAAACAACTTTAGATTCTGTGAGAAGAGAGTGCTCATCGCTTCACCAGCATAATATGCACATTCATCCTTTCACCTTTTGTCTAAAAGTAGAATCTACAGGATTTTATGCTTTACTGCAAGTCTCTTGATCATTGGACTTTTTGGAAGGACAGGACAGGAAGTACATTAAAATAATGTGCAGTTTTTATTTCATGCAAATCACTATATCAAATATACTATGTTTGCTCATATTTGACAGTGAATTTCATCACCCAGTTTTTTTGTTGTTGTTTTGTTTTGTTTGTTTAATATCCAAGTATGGAGAGTTGCTGTTTGGAACTGTTTACATGAAAGAGAGCCATGTTGTATCATAATCCTAAAATGGCTGTGTGGATGTTGACATCACTTTAAACTGGGACTGAGGCAAGAAAACAAAACAAACAAACAAAAAAAAAAAACGTTGACCTGCTGTGCTGTTCTTAATGCCTGATTTGCTTGATTGTTTAACATTCCCAAAAGGGCTCCAGCTTTTATTTCCTCTTTTCTCTCTCCATTTCTGTCTCTCTGCATCTTTGCGCTAAGGGGAATATAATAACAGTTTTTCTTTGTCTCTCAATAAAACATCATGCATTTCCGCCAGTGCAATATTGAGGTTGTCATGTGGTGATGAAAGAAAGAATGTCCCCGTTGTCTGGAAAAAAAAAAAAAAGCTATTTGTGTTGTTTCATGTCAGTAAACAAGAGTTTGTTTGCTGGCATCTTGGCAAGACGATGGAAAATATGAATATGTTTGAAAGAGTTTCTGATCTTATTTGGTGTATGTGTGTTTGACCGAGACAGTTTGCCTGAGTACACAGATACCAGATCTCAGTTAATCGCTTGCCATGACATTAACTTTTACCTTTGCAACAATTAAAAAAAAAAAAAAAAGAATAATAGTCATGTAAAAATGTGTTTGTATGTGCATGTCTTTTCACATGTACAAGTTTTGTCCTCATAATCAGTGAAAATAGACACCCTCACCAGGGCTGTAGAATTAAACATAAATTAAATACATTTTTTTCTGTAATGATTTTTCTGACTCATGAAGCTATTTATCCTTCTTTTGTTTGGATAATGTGTTTGGGATTTAGTTTAGAAGTAATAGTTTACAAATACAATTTCACATTTATTGTGATCTGAATTCTTTTCATTTTTATCTTATTCACAAGGGTTTCCAAAATTAAATTCTCTAATGCTATTGTGAAACCTCGCCTAATATTAGTAATCTAATAAAGCCAGTGCAGTCATCTGTTGTGTATTTACAAATTTCAAGCAGGTGCAGAAAGAAGGTGGCAAGAAAAGAAGGTAGATTACTCTGCCGTGCATAATGCACCTCTACAGCTTGTGGTCTTGCTGTGGAGTTTGCACCTTGCCTATTCTCAGCAGGTAATGCCTCCCATGAGTTGACTGTCTGATATCCATCCAGTGCTACTAAGATGGAGCGACCATATGCCAATTTGTCAAAGCACATGGGCGAAATGAAGTGGCATACTTTCATCCACTTGCCGGCTTTTCAACTATTTATGTCATAAAGGCGCGGTGGCGCCTGTTGGATCAGAAATTATTAAACAACATACAGCTCAACAGTTAATATACATCACATTTATGCTATAATCAAACACAATTTGTCAACTAGAGATGGAAATTGCACTCTGACTTCCCCTGTAATTAAAACACCTCTCTGTAGTTCTCCTTTATGTGTACTGAAATGACAGCATTGACACTACTGATTAGAGCTCCTTAACATGGCAGGAGAGCTTCATGAGAGGGCTTGGGAACATTTAAATCACGGTTTGGTAATTATTGACAAGTTTTCAGGTCATGCAAGTGGGAAAAAGGGTTTTTTTAGACATAAAAATAATTAGCATGTACACTTGTCACTGCTTGAATCTTGTTTGAATGATCTTTATCATTAGAGCACCAAATCAAGCAATAACTATGCTGCTTCTTTGATTTGATATTTTTTCAATAATTTGTAAGGCATTCTTAAGTTGTGTCTGGTTGTAATATGAAATGTCCCCTCTGCTTTACTTTGAAAGAAAAAAGTATTTAGTTCCTGAGATGGCATCTTGCACTGAAGCGTCGTTTGAGCAAAAAACTGAATTACATTGTATATTTCTTCATTTTGAGTCTATAATGTAGAGCAAGAGTGTCAAACACATTTTATTTCAGAGGCTAAAAAGGACTCAATTTCAGCTTGAGTGGTGCAGACTGGTAAAATAGTGCCATAATAACCTTTTGAATTTAGACTTTCTTTGTTTTGGTGTGGAGTATACGTGATGAAAATGTCTGTATTTTCACAAAGCCAAACAATTCCGACTGAAAATGACAACAATCTCAACATAGAGTCAATTTTAAGGAAAACCTCCAGCGCAAAATACAGTGACATGTCTAAAAAACCTATTCTATAGCTGTTGCATTATGCATGTTTTTTTACAAACGCACCCTGACAGCGTGGCTTCAAAGCTAGTCTGCTAGCAACTCAGGTCTCAAGTGTTATGTTGTGTTGTGCCTGCTACTTCTTTAGAATTTGGTTTTAAAAATTATATATTGTCATCTCAGCTCGGGTCTCAGTGTTGTATTATTGTCCAGAGCAGTTAAGCAATTTTTTTTCTCAACAATAAGCAAGATTTTCTTTGAAATGTGCACATTTTTCTTTGTGATGTGGTAGGCTAAATCGAAGCGGGCCGGTTCTAGCCAACGGGGGTCTTCTGTTTGACACACCTGGTTTAGACCTTTATTAGTTACTTAAACTTACCTAATGCTTTTCGTCATAATACAAAGGTGGTTTGATAAATTTCAAACTGGAGCCACTGAAAACAAGGTTCCAAATCCTCAAATGGTTGTTACATGGTAAAATGTTTTGAGTTGTTATCATGATTGCTGTTCTGCCTCCGATGAAGTTTGATTTATTATGCTGGCAACGTCTTTAAAAAGCTTCAGATAACCAAATTTTTCATGCAGTGCTGCATCTATTTATAACCACAGATGGAACAGCTCATGAACGGAAGGCATGTTGGAAGTTCTAAACTTTGGAATCCCTCCTATATATGGTTGCACAGAACAAAATTACTTTAAGGCTTAAGCAGATGGATAAACACATTACTTAGAGAAATCTGTGGATATGTCTTATATTCCACCTATCCCAAGAAAAATGACACAATGGTGGTTTCACCTCTAAAGTGTAAATAAGCCAAACACACTGACTCCATCAGCCACCCTCCACACCTCATTACTTCCCCTCCACCAGAGGAGGCGCCACCTGCTACTACTTGAAGGTTATGGTGTCCTTCCCTCCATCGCCAGCCAGCACCAAAACAGTGGATAGTTGGCCAAATCTGCACCTTCCTCTACTCTCTCTCTGTCTCTCTCTCTCTCTCTTTCATTCTCTCTCTCTCTCTCTCTCCATCTCTTTTTTGATCCTACTTTCTCACCCTGACATACGCTGGCCATCGCTGCCAAAACTGCTGACAGGAGTCCGGGGTCAGTGTCAGCTTTAGCCACAGTCGAGTGGGTGGAAAGATGGAGGGAGTGGTGGAAGGGGAGGGGTGGTTGGGAGGATTATTGGAGAGCTTTGGCCAACAGCTCCTCTTTCGGTGTCTTGGCGCGAGAAATGATGACTTCGACTGTGACACAGAATGATTGCGCAGTGGTTGATTCCTTCATGTTCCACCTTGCCACCTGGAGATTATAAAGACCAAGCATCTCTGAATGTTCTCTCAGATGCATTTTAAAGTTATTTAAAACACAGAACTTTGCTTTGAATACCCTTGACAAACAACCGGCAACATTGACCGGGTCAAGTTTAATCACATCAACTCTCAGTGTGAAGATGCAGCTCTGCAAAGTTAGCCAAGTTCCACCTCTTTAAGCCTCTCTGACTTTAGTTTTGACATTGGCTTTTTTTTTTTTTTCTTCCGGAACGCAGTAACCATAGAAACTGAATACTAACTTTCTATTCTTACATCGGCGAAGGGAAGAAAATCATCTCAACGGCTCTGTTTAAAAATATAAGGATAATTTTAGTGTCAGCTCAAGGATTCTTATTTTATCAGAAACAAGCATCAATGCAACATATGGTAGGCTGTGAAGAATTACTGACATATGACTGTATATATTATTTGCATAGGTGCGATTCATGAGGCGGTATGGACTGACATCAGTGATGTCAATATAAATAATACTCTTTCCTCATGATTTAAAATCATATTGATCAAACAACAAAACTATATGGATTAAATAACATTTTTATATCATATATCTATTGGTGGAGCCCTGTGAAATTGTATCTTCATAATTTATTGTGCCTTTAGCAATCAAACATTCTGACAGATGAGAGCAATGCACATGATTATGAATTTACTGGGGTGTGACAGTGGAATCCAAAACTTTCATGCAAATGCTTCTGGTTGAATGCCTTAAAGTTTTATGACAAGGTAATTTAATGTGACAGGTATAGCAAACTATCTATGATTTTGTGGCCATATCTTTTATTTGATGTCCATTTATGTCATTGATGCCATAAACGGCAGATTATGGCACAAATTCTTTTAAAATCAGAGGGCTTCAAAGCTATTCATATAATCATCTTACTACATGTAGATTATTTGATGTAGCACCTGATGAATTGTATGATACATAACACCGCCACAATAAATAGAAATATATATTTGTATGAATAATATTTAATCAATCAAGTTCACGTGTTGCTTTTTAAACTTTTTTTTCTTTCTCCTGCAAGCAGTTGGCTGTCATCCAGTAATATTTATTGTGACGGTTTTGGCTGCAGCCTGGCAAGAGGTCAGCCGAGGCAGCGAGGACAACTGTTTTCTCAAAATCAACATCTTATCTTACTATGATATGGCTCGGTCTCCATGGAAACTGCAGGGGATTTTTTTTTTTTTTCTTTCCCAACGTTGATTCCAGTGGAGGTGGTGGTGCAGCACATCATGTCTGAGGAGAAGAGATGGGAGAAGAGGTTTGAAAAGAACTTCTCTTGCCGAAGCTTTTGTAGATGTGGGACTATGAGGAATGAGAAAGGCGTGGTGGGGGGAGGGAAATGCAATCTTAAAAGATTTTCCAAGAACAAAGTTACAGTGTAGGTTTATTAGGATTACTGATGAAGAAGCACTACCTACACACACACCTACCCACTAACTGAAACAGTAAAGAGGTGTTAGAGGCGATCCCAGGTGACGATGCCTGAAGGCAGGATATGTCCTGGAAAGGCCAGTGTCCATCACAGGGCAAACATAAAGAGATAGACATTCGACTGGAAATTTAAATCACAGATTAAATTTATATTTTGGGACTGTGGGTTTAAACACATACATGTATAAACACCACATTTATACTGAAAGGTGTGCAAGCCGGGACTGTAATGCTCTCACGATGAAATAAAGAATGCTTTTGACCTTTAACTGATGGATGTAAAATTACTGTGGGAAACACAATCACAGTTCTTGAGTCTTGATTACTGCTACTGGTCAGGGCTATTTCTGAGTTACTGAAAAAGAAGGAAAAGGTTTGGCCTTGTGCACATTTACTGTAATATTGTCGGCTTAATAAGTTAAACTGAAATACATCAGTTCTTAGGAGAAGAAATTTAGACAAGTTGGATTACCAGTTTGTGAAAGGTATGAAAAACAGCTTAAATAAACGACACACGCAGACGACGCAAGCACACAGCTTTTATGAAACTGATATTTATTTATGTCCACAAATGCATAACATATACTGTGAATAAGTGGTAGCGCTCTGAAACCATTGGTCAGACAACATTCATGTTGCTGCCAGGAGAATAGTTTTTATTCAGGATTAATGTGATGCACCTAAAGCCACTACTCAGCAGTTTACTGAAATAGTAACCGTAGCGAACAACCAAAGTAATGCACAGGACAGAAAAAAAGACAGCAGTTTTACAGAATGTGTAACAAGCACTTAGAAAAGTCAATCATTGCAGCATTGGTGGGAATATAATACATGTGTGTTGTGTAATAGTTACTGTAATGTAATGTTCTCAACACAGATGTTACCAAATCTTAACCTGTAAAGAGAAGTCTTTAATAGTCATCTCGTCCTCTCAATACCATTATAAACCTGACTTACCCCGAACTAAACCTAAATATCCCCAGACCAAAGAATCTAAGCTTTGTCTGTGTTCGAGCTACTTTTAGAAATTGCGATCAGATTATCCTCACCTCTCTACTGCTGTGAACATATTTAGTCTCAAAACACACACTCACATTTCAACACACATGCCCAGTTTCTTCTACTGTAAGTGGTTGCCATAGATACCACATGGTGAAGCTCATGAAGTACAGTGGGTCCATCTCACGTGGGAGAAATCGTGTATTTATAGAAGCAGTGTGGTGTGGCCAGGAATGAGTTTAGACAATGCACTTTTTGACTATTAACAAGCCCTGAAGTGGTGCAGTATGTAAGCGAGACTGTGTCCTATACTGTTGATGTTTACGGTGGCTTTGACTATCAGCTGTGTACCACATGTTATTGCAATAAAATGAGAACATTCCATGTTTCAAGTATTAAAAATATTCAGTTCTGTGTTTAGGTTAATTCTTCTGTCTTTAATTCTTACATCTGTTCTCTGCCTTTACTTTTGCTTACTGCGTTCTTGTGTGTGCTCTTTTACCAAATGAAATTACTATCAATGTACGTGCAGTTTAACAAAAGGAAATAAAGAGATATGCATTCCGCTTCTTCCCGATGAGAGGTCACAAAGCTTTGGAAAGTTTCAGGCAATAATCTGCAAGCTCTGCACCCAGCTCCTTGAGAGGCTGCTATATGTGTTATGAGGACTCAAGCACAGAGTGTATATCATGACATGCTTAATTAAATCCTATTTTGTTGAATAATGAACTCATTAACAAACTCCTACTGAAGCTTTTTTCCCTCCTTCATCAAAACACGTTGGATTTCGAAGTATGTCGCCTTATCTTCCCAAAGTAATTGTACTTTCTAAATTGACATAATTGAATTGCTACCACCCTGGCATATGAGGTGTATTGTTCTATTGGAACGAGGCATACCTAATTGCAATCCATCATAATCACTATGTCTTTTTCATCTCAATACAGGACTTAAGTAATGAATGGTGCAGTGATTATATTTGGTGGAAATATTGTCTATTAGATATAATGACCTTCCATTATATGGAATTGTTCACTTGACATGGGCTTTAAAACTTAATGACCAATTACAAAGAAGGTGTGAAATGGGCCACATGAAGCTAAGAGTGAAATGTCAGAACACGGTGGTTGTGGCAGGATCATCAATAAGCCCGGTGAAGCATTTAACTGAGCTGCCTGTTATCTGTATTGACGTTTGGGTTGTAGGATTAAAATCTGCTTCATCTAACGTTCCGCATTTAACCAAGCTTCCAATTTAGCCAGTCTCACCATCTGCTTCTCCACTGCCTGCATCACTGATTGTGGATGTTTGGCTGGGTGACTGACAGAGCAAGCAGCTAGATGTAATATTCAGGCAGGCAGTGATCCAATCAGGGAGACAGGCATTGTAATAGCTCTCTATAAGTCTCATGGTTAGTCATTCAGCTATTTAAGCAGTGTATCAATCAAATATTTAGCCAGACATTCA
>OMNM01034754.1:7793-18971 GCA_900302745.1 Parablennius parvicornis | reverse complement strand
GGGACTGATTTGCACAGAAAGCAAAGAAATGTGAAACGGTTTAGAGACCTTGCCTTATATCAGCTCTGCAGGCACTGTGAATTTATCAGTTTGTACCAGTCGTGAAGCTAACAAAAAGCTTAGCACATGTACCAATAGATAGTTGGAGTTGGCTCACTGACAAGATACAAATATGTTTGCGATTGAAATCTACAAGTGGGCGTTAAGTATGTATGCCACAAGCATATTTTCCTTCTTTTTTTTTTTTCTTTTTTTTTTTTGCTGTTGTGTTCTTGGGTCTCACCTTCCCGTTCTGTATCTGTTGCTGCTTTAAACATTTGATTCCCTGCCAGTCTTGCAGATCAGATATATTTTTTTGTTTTCTCTGGAGCATTTAGAGCATCAAGGTGTTGAGCTGGGAGCACAGCCCTCTGTCTTCCGTAAACAATCTCTGGCTGGTGTACCACTGATTTCAAACATCACACCTGGAGTGCACAGAGTGCTGGAAGCCGCCGGAGCGGGGAAGCTGCCGACAGACAGTTTTTCATGGCTGTTTTCTTCCCCAGCAGTTATAACACAGAGCTTCTGCCTCACTCGATAGTCCTTTCTCCCATTAACCCTCCTCAGTCAGCCTCGTTCCTTCCATGTATTGTCCCTCACTGACAGCTGAAGTACAACGTTTGTTGGTTGCCGTTTTCATTGCTCCAGGCCTTTGTTTCTCGATGACAGTACTTCTATATGTATTTGTCTGTCCTTGTGCTTTCTTCGTCTGTAAAAGCTGGGTGTAGCTTGATTTGGCTCCCCTATTCCACTGTTGCCATTGCTTTTGACGTTTTGTTTTTATCTACATTTTTCTTCAATTCTTTTTTGTCTCCGAGCGCCTGAGGAGTAAAATCAGCAGCCAAAACAACAGCCCTGCTGGTCCTTTTTTCATTCTGTGCTGTTGTTTTATGTTCGGCTCCTCTCTTACTATCACGCTCTACTGGCTCAACATTTTATTCATGTTCCTCCCCTACATTGTCATATCTTCTCCAACGGTTGCTA
Source organism: Parablennius parvicornis (assembly GCA_900302745.1). Taxonomy (NCBI): domain Eukaryota; kingdom Metazoa; phylum Chordata; class Actinopteri; order Blenniiformes; family Blenniidae; genus Parablennius; species Parablennius parvicornis. The sequence goes on along the minus strand of OMNM01034754.1, from coordinate 17,948 downwards.
CCACCAAAGAGACAGAAGAAGACTCGCAGTAAGCCAGAGAAATGGAAATAGACTCACCCTGAGCACAAATGACACACTTCATGGCCAAGTGCCTCTCTTCCATTAAACATTTATCCATCCAAGCATCTTCTATACAGGCTTCTTTCAGACATGGATTGTTTGCAGGCTTGGAGCCAGTCTCGCTTAATGCCGAACGAAAGGCAAGGTGCACTCATGACAGGTCACAGTCCACAGCTCAGCTAACGCAGAGAGACAGACAAGCACACACTTGCACCTGCAGAGTCACTAAATACACTAACAAGCATGTTTTGGGACGATGCCTGGAGAAAAACCCACACAGGAAAAAACTGTGTCACAGCTAACCACAGTTTATATTAAACGTATCCAACATGAATGCGATTACAATTTGAAGATATATTTTGATCTCCCATGCTGATATTAATTACATTTTTAAAGGTCAGCACAAAAAGGTTGAATTTGCCTGGAGTTTTTTGCGCTCAGTTCAAGAGTGAACTGCTGGCCAAGTGTGCAGTTGTGACAAAATGAGGAAGAAACTGACAATTTATGAAGTTAGTTCATGGTCATACCTTCAAGTGCAACATGACTTCATCAGCTGTGGTTTATGGTTATTTATAACCATATGATAGTTTACTTGTGAAATGTTTTTTTGTTTAAAACATTTTTTTTTCTTCACAAAAACATGCACTGCATGCAAAGTTACTACAAAACAATAAACCAAGGTTGCATTGCACTGCATTACCTGTCCGCCTCATGCAGCTGAAGCAAACTACACATGAAGCCCAGGTGTCCTTTTGCCCTTTTCCCCAGCTACGTTCGCCAGCAGGAAAATCCTGAAGTTGTTCCAGACCAGTTATGATATATGATCTCTCGCCTGTGTTCAGGTTCTTATTCCTTGCACGTGAATACGCTGAATCGAGTTTTACAAGAATACTGTTACTTCAGACGTCTTATTTAAGTAAACTGGGTCCTTGTGATGAATTATTACAGAATACTTCCAACGCTTTTCCGATATCTGCTAGATATCAGGGCAGAAAGCTGAGCGCCCAAACCCACATACAAATAAACTGGTACAGCAGTCAAACCACAAAATGCCCCCCGTGCGGATTTATATTTCATCGTTGGAGTTCATGCATAAACAACGCCACAGCTACACTCGAAGGAGGCGTTACAGAGTGAAGCTCTAATTTATAGATTTTTCAGTGTCACAGCGAGTGTGCTCAGCTATGAAATGTGTTGTGTTACCTTATTGACAATGACTTTTTAAACTTGTTTAGCCATGTGTGTTTTGCCATTGTTAACCTGAAACAAACAGTTATGTAGGTTCAAGCTGATGAGGCATGGTTCTTTTTTTCATAATTTTTTTTGTTATAAATGTGTGCGACATTCCCCTGTGTAGCTACAGTTTTGTGAGGTAGCCTACATGGTAGCTGCAGTATTCACATTGCAACCTTTTCTACATGCAAAAACCCTCAAAACCACAATGTGGCTGATTGTGGTCACAGCTACTGTGATTCCAAGTGCATATAGGAAAATGAAAAAAAAAAAAAAATGAACAAAAAAAAATCTAAAGAAACTTACAGGAAAAAATCAGTAGAAACTGTCACCTACAACTTTGAAAATGAAAAATATAGGACTGCTGAGTCAGAGAAAAGTGAACCGACCAAACCTTTGTAGTCTGCCACTCGTCTCTGCCTGAGGCTCGTGGCCTGAGGCTGCAGTTGCTCCAGGAACGATGTGGCCAGACTGTCCCTGGCTGAGTGGCGCCAGGTTTGGAGGACTGCGGTTTTCAAGTTTTGTGAGTACTTCTGTCGAAATATGCAAAAATGTACACAGACACCAGTGACATAATTAGGTTGTGTGTATCTGCGGATGTGTATTAACTATGACAATGAGTGAGTGAGAAAAACACTGACAGACAAAAATGGACGGACGACAAGCAAGTGTTTCAGATTTCATAATTGTCTGGAAGGCTGATGTGAGCTGTGTTGGCTGATGACCATCCCACGTCCGTCAGTTTTCCTCTCAGGCTTGCCAGGACAGCCTTCAGGACAGTGGGTAAGAGTAAAGAGTGGTTCTGTCATTTCACAGTTCTCCTGGAGATGTGTCTTAACTCAGTGAACTGATGTTCACTTGATATTTTCTGATCTTTGTTGAGTTTAAGAAAAATCTTGAAAAAATACCTACACAATCCAATTTGGCAACACAAATCATGGCATAGTCAAAATCACACTCTCCTTCACTTTTGTGATGTTCTGTTTGTCTTCAATCTTCACAATGAGTAATGCATCAATAAATGATTTTACTGCAGTGTGATTAGTTGATTAGATGTCTGCTTTACAAATATTAAACATGACTGCAATGGAAATATGAAATATAGAAAATAGACCTCATCTAAAAACCTGGGACACTTGAAACAATTTAGCCCACACTGCTTCAATACCATTGTTTGTGTGAATTTTATTCTCTTCTGGTTTTCCAATGCAAGTACTTTTTGATTGTTTCTCTTTGCATGACTGTTTCCTCCACTCCGTCTTTGTGCCAGTGGTTTATTTCCATGTCCCTGCCAACACTGATAGAAACGCCTCATATTGCAGCCTTCAATTTTAAAATGAAATTGTCAGCCTGTGTCTTTGCGTGTGTCTTTCGACAACAGAAGCTAAATAACCATAGAGCGATTGTGTCAGTCATGTTTCAGGACTGCCTGTGCGCCTCTACATTGATAGGGTGTTTTTTCTTCTTCTTAGTTTTGTGCTTTCATGCATTTCTGTGTGTTTTCATCTGAGTCAGACATTGAATGACCACAGGAGGAATGCTGGAATGAAAACACCACCAACTAAATCTTCAAAACACGAGGAGGAACATTTTCAAACAAGCAACACACATATGTACATATAAGAGGGCAGTCAATGACATTACATATTCCCTGGTCAAAGTTGTTTCTTTGTGAAATTAACTCTTCTTATGTTTGGTATTAAATGGCATAAGGCAATTTATTAAGTCCCAGTTTGCAATGTTTCTAGTGAAAATGCATAATTTTTACACATCTGTTTCATAAAAAGATTAGCATTCAGACACACAAACATTGAAAACTAAGTACTTTTCAAGTTGGGCCAAGATAACGGAAGCTGTTGTTTGTTGTTGTGATCAAACCACACACTCATGCATACAGACAACGATAGGCTACGAACAATGATGATGATGAGAATATGGAGCAATTTGTTGTGTAAACGGAAACCTTAACGAAACAGCGAAGTTGTTTCCGTTTTATTTTGAAAACATTGTTTAAAGAGAGAGTTTTGTGGGAATGACACAAAATATGATTCCCCTGTCTGAAAAATGGTATAAACTCACATTAGGATTGGGTATGATGAAATAAATTTACGAATGACTGAACACATTTAATTTTTTGGAGATATAACACAAAAACTAGGATGTTGTCAGATGAATAATGACTTATGTGAGCCTATCGATCAGACCCGCTCTCTAGCTTTTTTCATCATGATGACCACTCTTATTAAACGTATTTTTTAATGGGAACATTTACATTATTTTAACATCCAATTAAGCACTTTGTGGCCTTCACAGCAAGTGTATTATCAATTGTGTCTAAACTTTACCCTAACCTTTGTGTTACTTCGTCACGGAGGCTGTGAGTCAGTTGGTAGAGCAGGCCGCCTTTCAGATTGTGGGTTCAATCCCCCATCTCTCCATGCCAATATGTTGCATTTAGCAAGACACTGGGTCCCCAGTGGATTGATTGAGTGCTTTGCATAACAGTCGTCCCCATTGGTGCGAGAGTGTGTGTGTGAGAGAGTGAATCGATGCCTGTGACTAACAAATTAAAGTCCTTTAAGGACTGCTGAAGCAAAGGGAAAGTGCTGTATAAGTGAAATCCATTCCGCATTTCTCATATGAACCCTCACATACAAGTCAAACACTCTGTGCTTGTGCTTTAGTTACACACATGGACACAAGATATCGTCTTTCATTACCTTAATGCAAGATAGTTTATTTGTTGTATCTTCTTCTGTTTCTGGGCTTTTCCCCACAGGTTCGATTTGTGATCAGTCTTTTCCCATTTTTTTTTACAATTTGCAAACAAATTCAGATTTATCTGCTGTAACACTTCAATATGAAGGCTATCTTCCTGTACCAACATTTCCATCTCTATATCACATTAGTTTTTATTTATTGTTCCAGGGACTCGATGCTCATCCAATTGCCGAATAGTGAATATGCAAATGATTCTGTTCCAAGGATATAATTCTCATGTGAACACGGCCTAATGCAAGCATTACTCTCATTTGGATATAGCATCTCTCGTGATAATAGACTTACTTATTCATATTCGAAATGCATGTAAAATGCATGCAAACTCAAACTGCAATCTCTTTGCGTGAGCATGCAATTTAGAGTGTTTCTCCTGGATCTAACTAAATCAGGCTCGAATGTTGGGGCTCAACTTGGAGTGGGAGCATGGGAAAAAAAAAAAACAAGAACCAAAACTCAGATGGGATACTGGAAAGCCCGAAGACGCAGAACACAGGCGAACCAGCCACCAGAACACACGGGCAACGCCGAACATATAACACAGCCGCCAGCTGAAGACAATCACACACTCTGGCACAGGTGAAACCCATCTGGACAGGGAACAGCGGCAATCAGCCGTGTGGAGGGAAAGTCAAGGAGCCTGAAATGAGAGACAGAGTTAGAATCTCGAAATAACACAAGAAAAACAATCTGAACCATGACATCAAAGTGTCTATGCCTCAATTTCATAACAGGATTCCGAAAGAAAACAAATAAACTGGTGTAGCGCCCAGCATTTTGCCCCACTCCACACTGTAGCGTACTCTCAGTCTCCAGTCCCCACAAAGAATGAAACACAAGAGCACGCAAGCGGACACGCACACACAGTCTAATGCTTACGGTAAGACAGGAATCCATTATCAATACAGAGTATCCCAGAGAGAGTGTGAGTGATGTGGTATGAGTGGGTGGGGTGCTAATGTGAATGGATGCCTCTAATATATTGCATGCAGCTACCAGTGAACTGAAGTGATGACTTTGTGCATTCATGCTGAGCAGAGGACTTCCTGTGATCAGCTTGGTTATGGTGTGATGAATGCAACTCAGGGTGACTTCATTCTGTGGAGTCAAGTCGCTGGAAAGCAGGATATGATGGCTCTGTTTTTAAACTCAGTCCTGAACCGGTTTGAAAATGATAGACTGCCTACAGTGCTCACGCAGGTGTGAGCTCATGGCTGTGGCTTGGTTTATGTCAGTCTGCTTACTTACCTTTACCTCAACATCTTCTCTGAGTCTTCAGGTATTTGTTCATTATAACTTTTACAAAGTCAGCTCTAAAAATACAAAGAGGAATTCAGTCATATGTTGCTCCTTTAAGCTCCGTAGTACCACTTGTGTGAGGCTCGTGGTAAATGCTGAAGAGAAATGTCCCCTCGGAGCCCTCTTCATACCTGTTTACACCCACATATCCCACATATTAAATACTTTTTATTGTCTGATTAAAGTTCTATAGAAGACTGTGTGGGCATGTAGTACAAACTATTCTATTGTGAGTGACAGATGTCACTAAGAACGCACAAATAAAACTGCATAGGAAGAGATTTTTGTTTTTGTCTGTGTTTTTTGTGTGTATTTTACATACAATTTATACAAACACCTGCACTCCTTTTACTCTCATTGTTTGAATGCTGACAGAATTTCACATATATATATATATATCTCAAAACCATAGCTTTTATTTAGATTAAGATACATAGAATAATCAAAAACATTCAGAAAGCAGAAAAACAGAGTTTGCACTCATATTTTGCCATTAGGGTGAAACAATTCAAGATTCAGCAGCCTGTGAAATGTTTGCTTCTTCAGAACGTAACTGACAGATACATTTATCTTATGTTTTGATTATTGTGGGTTTTTTTTAATCCACAGAAGACAAATCAACATGAAGGCCATTAATCTAGAAGTAAAAAGGTTGAGAAACACCATCAAGAACATGAAAAACTTGTATATTGCAGAGAAGAAAAAATATATAATATATAAACACTTGAGCACTTTAAATTTAGAATATTCTTGAAGTGCACAATGGGAAGTTGCTGATCAGTTCACAAAACCTGGAATAGTTCAATGTTGTCAAGAGGCAGATTTGCAGAGGTTTTGACAAGCTGGTTTGTTAATTTTGAATTTCTACTTGATGTTTAGAAGGATTGTTATTTTTGTAGCCAAGAGAAAACTTGAGTCCTTCGTTTCCTCAAAAAGTAAACTTTCTCAGCTTGCCTTGTTTTATTAACTCCTGGGACCAAACAGTTCATGTTTTTTGGATTAAAGAGGCTCCAGTGTGGCAGTCACTATTATAAGTTATAAGTGTTTCTCAAAGGCACCTCAACAGTAGGGGAGACAATTACTCATTCACTTCAACACCTTTTTCTTTTTTTTTTTTTTTCTCCCAGCTGGGACAAACATCCGTCCAACTCATCCTGTAATTTCTTCCTCACCAGGAAGCATCCCCCGTGCATCTCCAGCATTATATGCACCATAAATTGTAAGGTCATGTGTTATGAAGGAGGGGATCTGATGTGATATTATCAAGTGATATTTCCACTCAACGGGCCGGCTTTCAGCGCTGCTTCACGCGCACATGGATCATCTGATAAGGCGGCAATCTGACAGGGAAGCTATTGGCTGGCAGTGCCTCGGGAGACTCTGCCACTCCACCACTCACGCTGGCAGCAGGAATGACATAAACTTCACACACTGGTGCTGAGACACACACTTGCATGTGCAATGTACAAATGCCATGTATTAATCACATTACGCTTCATTCATTTTTCTTTTACCACATGGGCCAAAAAGTGGGACATCATTGCCTCAGTCGTTAGGGCAGGCCATACATTCATCACATAATTTATAAATTGATCCCAGACGCCTCGCTTCCGTGTGTGAAACTGCTTGATCATGGTACTAAATTACAAATTGGGACTGATGGTTGGGACAGCACCATACTTAGCTTAATGCTGGTGCTCGCGTGTGCATATGACTTAGTGAATTAGAGAAAAATTTACTCAAAATGGACCAAGAAAACGATCCGTTTTCACTTTAAATGTTGCTGTGTTAATGGGGCCTGTTGGAGCCCGATATGTAACATGACCCAAAATGTAACAATGACCCAAATTGTTATAAAATATGATGTAGTGAAATTCAAAATGCAATGACTGGTTGATAATGTAATACAAGTGCTGAGCCCTGAAATGTAATACATTTAGTTGAATAAAACCTAAAATGTAACAACTGGTCAATAATGTAACAAGACACTGAGCCCAAGACTTTTAATAGTACATTATGAGGCAGGAAAAATATTGTAAAAATTTTATTCCATCATAAAGTGAGTCAATGATTTATGGTTTGGACTTGAACTTGATCTGTTTCTATTTGAAAAATACAGAAAGAATGACTTTCAATGAGTTTGGTATATTTGTTTATATGTGTCTCTTTATACAGTTTTCCCTATTCAATCATCAGTACAAAATAATGTAATGACTGTGGTATTGCCTGTTGGTGTGAATGTGTGAGTATGGTGGTCCATCTCTTTATGTTTGGCTTTGTGATGGACTGGCGACATATCCGGGGCGTGCCCTGGATTATTTGATAAAGCAGGATTAAAAAAAAGTGACTTATAGAAAACCCTAAAACAGAAACACATTTTTCATGTTGGGTTAAAGCTTCACATGGCTGTATCTGTTTGATTAAGTGCTTTGGAAAAAAGGCAACAACAGTAGTTTTAACTGGAACCTTGATAAAGATATTGAATGCTGTAGATGTATGGATGAAGTGATCATAGAGACAAATGTTAGTGGAAGTCCTCATTTTTAACCCTGGGAGTTGTTTGCATGATAGGTAACTATATAAAAATGACCTTCACAAGTATATCACCTCATCTGATACTCCTAAATTAAAAAAAGGGGGTGGTGGTGGTGGTGGTGGTGGGGACTCACAAAGCTTTAGAATTGCAACTTCATTATCAATCTGACTAAAAAGGCATCTTCCAGGTTCAAATTGTCCTCCACCTTCTTATTGTAACAGGGCACATCGAATGATCAGAGATCCGGTGGGACATTGTGAAAAGATGAAAGAACGGATGATGAGTCTTGTTTTCACCAGTGTTCATTTTAAGGGAGCCTGAAAACAACCAAGGAAAACTCTCTGGTATAGAACAAGAAATGACCTTGAGGTTTGCCTGAAAATGATTCTTCACAGTCGTTCTCGGGGTGGAGGCCTTTGAAGTCGTGATTGTTCTGGGTGAAACATCCTGGGTGTCTTTTGTACATTACGACACCAGTGCTGATGGCTCCAGGAAATGTCTGGTCCCAAATGGTGTTCTCTACTGAATTCAATTTATGTGTGTCTCGGCAGGCTCTAGGGACCACGAGCTTCATAGCCTATCGTCAAAAAGATATAGTATGGGTGTTTCATCCCGAATTTGCAGCATGCCGCTTGGGGCCCCGAATGGAAATGAACAGAAGGAAGGAGGGAATCAACAGCTCTGTCTAACTTTGTGCATGCGTAAGCACACTGTTGAGCTGTTAGTGGAGTTTGTGCTCATGTTCGCACTTGAAAGTACAATTGGCATCCTTCAAGTTTGAATTTATGTGTCCATCCATCTTCAATACTGATTTATCCAATCAAGGGCCGAGGGGCACTAGAGCGAATCCTAGCTAGGTACGGGTGGAGACAGGTTGTATCCTGGACATGTTGTTAGTCCATCAAAGCGAGTGGTGAAAATCACATACCCTCCTTTTTTGACTGTATAAAGAAAATGTACATAACAAGAGCATGCAAAATCCATTATAAAAGCGCCTCCCAGAGTCCAATCCAGACTTCAACAAAGGGACATGTATGCTGAAGAGGATCGAGATGAGGAGTCAGGGTTATGAAACGCACAGGATATTTATTTAGAATTGCTGAGAGGACAAACATAAAGAAAAGAGCTCTACCCAACTCCTCTTCCTCAGTTTATTTGGTAGCAAGAACCTGCAGAATAAGATCAGTTATCTTTCAATGACACCTGGCACCTGGTGCTGTCGAGAGTTTATGACCCCTCCTAATCTCATCTAATGTCAGAGCAGTTTCACTTGTTTATATAATATAGCTGAGAACAAAAAGTAAAACTAGGTTTTAGCGCAAAACCCATAAATGCAACAGTTACAACTGTTGGACGCCAAATATAGAAACCAAATAATATACATGGATCCAAACCAAGCCAATAACATTACAACTTGTGAAAAACGTCAGGAAATCTGGAGCATTCAACTTGAAATCGCTCCCTGGAATGAACACAAAACATATGCAGCGTGAAAGTTGGGGGGACTCGGTGGGCGCGGTGTGGTTCAAGCTCTCTGAGGAGTGCTCAACTTCCCACACTTTGAAACCCTTTGAACTGTAGGCAAGGGATTTAAGAGGTTCAGCACATGCTCCACACGAGCGCCACAAGAGGTTTTGTCACTCTCCTCTACCTCTCTTCAGCAAACACCCCGGGGAGCTATGCAAGTTCCTTATATTAACTTAATATGACTACACTTGTATCCCAGACTGTACAAATGAGGTCTGACTGTGCGGAGTGTCATCAGGGTTATCAAGTGTGCACCTTCCCTCAGTTATGTTTTTTCTTTTTTTCAAAGTTAGGAGACGAGTCATCTGCAGACCCGGTATCGCACAACTATTCCGTTCAATCCCCACACTCACCACCTCTGCTCTACCTATTTTACATTAAGTTATCGGGTGCCTATTATTCCTCGGCCGTGTTATCTCTCCTTAGAGCAGCAAGTTCGACCCCGGCACACACATTTTCCTGGCCCGCGCCTACTATAGAGTATGTAAAAAAAAAGAAAAAAAAAAGAAAAATGACAGTCCACAACATCTGACTAGGTCATGAAATCCTGAAACCTGGAATAAAAAGATGTGCTGGAAGATGTTAATAGTTAAGCTGAAAGCTGCAGATGAACCATAAACACTGACTTTATTACATAATGACAATTGTGATAATTTGTTTTATATATAAACAGGTATTGGACTCTCAATATATATATATATATATAAATATAGACTATGTGT
>OMNM01034750.1:0-16416 GCA_900302745.1 Parablennius parvicornis | reverse complement strand
AAGCAATGAACCAATTGAATCTTCAGTTTTAATAATTCAATCTTTATCATTAGTTTTACCATATCCAAAGATTACTGGTGTTATTATCTATGAGCAATAAATTGAGTATTGCAGATTAATGTTTTTTTTTCTCTACTATCTACTATCCCTCGTCCTCTGTCAGTGCCTCCCTGCTGCCCAGGAGGATTTACTGTCAGGGAGGGCAGACTATCAGTATCACCCAGGAGATGCATTTACTAGAATCTTCCACATTTCATAATATGTGACAGCGATATGTCAACAGTTAAATTACTAACACTGTTTTAGCATGTTTGCGATAATTCTCTCTTAGTCAAGGTCATAAGTTAGGATTATGTAAATCCCAGCACCGGTGGAAGACAGAGAGTGTATATTACTGCAGTGTTGATATGGAGAAAATAGTAGATTTTTAATCAGAAACCATCTATTGGGGCCGGAGGGTGGGGAATATTGTAATTATGTGTAATGATCTCAGTGATCTTGCTTGATTATGTTTGGGTGAACCTCTTTTGTAAGGAAGAAAACTGCTGAATTATACAAATGTATCTCGTCATCATCTCCATAACTGGCTCCAAAGCTGTATTTCTGCTCTGTCTGTGTTTCTTTGTAGTTAGATCTCGATCCTGACGCAGTAAGTAGTAAGAAGCTGCAGCTTGATGGTATGTGACACCAAGAAACAATGAGAAAACATATTGTAACAAGAAAAGAAGAGAGTTTTACTGTCTTTATGCCACTCTTGCATTGTCCACATTCATGAAAGAATCTCATAAAGGATATCTCATCCAAAACATCTAAAAACAGATTTTCAGAAAACGTTCCTCTTGAAACATTAATCAAGCTTGAAGTCTCCGTGTCTGAGGCTGTACATATCTGAAATAGGACAATTTCTTTTTTTTTTCCTTATGAAGATGCTTTACACTTAAATAAAGCAAGTTAAATCATTCGTTGCCATGTGAAGTCTTACCACTGACTGAAGTGGTAGAAAGAAATCTGTTAGATTATCCAACATATATATCTACAAATGAAAAACTCCTGCACTGTGCCGTGCATGTCCCTGAAAAGGGCTTCGACATAATGGTTGCATAAGCATGTGCCCTTCTTGATCTGCTGAAAATAGAAAAGAGTGAAGACTTGGATGAAGTTAGGAAATCACACCTGTTTGTCACCTGAGTCCTCCTCCTGATGAAATGTTGACCCCTCTGGCCTTCACCTGTGATGAGGTCAAGGGTCAAAATGAGCTAATGAGGGAGTAGAAGGTCAAAGGTGAGGAAGGACCCTCAAGGGGCTGTATATTGTTTTGCTCTCCTGTGATTTTGTGTGTGGTAATACACACCTTTAAGGTTATATTGTCCAAACAATGCAGAATCTAAACTAACATCAGGCTTTACAGCTACAATGTTAAGGCCGTTCGTCTGTGTGGCTCAGTGTGCTAGAGAGTAATGAAACAAACTATGAGAAACGTTGATGTTTTTCATAACAGCTGCTTCTGAAAGATCTGCAGTATCGACTGGCCCAACAAGATCACACATGACAAACTGTATAAGAAGACTGAGAGTATGGAATTGTCACTTGAAATTAAGAATCGCAGGCTGCAATGGCATGGTCATTGCCTAAGGATGCCCAACGACAAGATACCCATTGTTGCTATGATATGGAAGGAGGAAAAAAGAAAAAAGAAGCCCACCTGGTGATAGACTGTGATGAAAGAGCTGAAAGAGACGATCTATCATGCGGTGAAGCACAAGTCAAAGCTCAGGACAAGGTTGGGCCGCAAAGTATTATTGAGGCCTTACGGCCCAAACTGGATAAAGAGGTTGAGTGAGTTAAAGTCAATATGCACCTTTACAGGTGAGAGTTTCTTTTTTTCAGTAGTTGAAACAGGCTGTAAGAAAGACTGTTTCTAATCACGGAGAGAAATAGATGAAGAGAGCTCAAAGTTGGGAGGGAAGAAAAAGCTGTTTTAATCTTTTGATCCTTTCACCTCCCATCAGCTCTCGTATCAAACAAATTACCCAGAACGCACCCCTGCACACATCAGTCTCATTACCCCTCTCCCTCTGCTCAGAGACACTGGGTAAATAGCACTGTCTGTGGGGAGACCAAGAATCAACAACATAATGAGACGGCTGATGATGAGCCCGCTGTTTGTGCTAATGCCTGTGTGTCTCTATGTGGTTAGCTTGGAATTTACTCGCTCAGGATCTGGGTTTGAGAAACAAGAGCTAGTGTAGACTTTCAAAAACATGAAAAACACTGGGGGGGGGGGCATAATTATAATTTATTCTTACTTATTTATTAGTTGAATTTGTGTGGACAAGTTACAGAAGAAGTGACAGGTGGATTGAGATCTTTTTTGTCTGATGGGAACCATGATCCCTGCAGTATAAGCCTGGATTTAACCGGCAGGTATTGCATTTATTTTGTTGTGTCATATTTTTGTCTGTGGAAACTATGCAAATCCTGTTTTTGAGAAACACTGCAAACCTTCAAGATGTGTCAGAAATGAAGAGGGATTAGATGCATTTCTTTCTGCCTAATCAACAGCTTTCGTGTCTGACGATCCCAAATTACTCATGAATCCTCGTCTTGCTCGCTTTCACTTGCTTCACTTCCAACAACATCCATCTTTTTCAAGTTTTAAAGTCACAACCTCTTTAACAGTCTGGACCATTCTCCATTGTCCGCCCTTTACCCGAAACAAGCCGGTCATTGTGTTCGTGACACGGCGACAAGGGGACCTCGATGTCAACACCGGCAGCGTGGAGACAGATCATTACGTCTGGCCACGGGGGTCGGTCAAAGGTGAGAGGTGAGGGGTTAGAGAACAGTCGCCATTAGAGGAGCCTCCTCTGTCAACACGTTTGTATATTGCAGGAAGGAACCGAGCAATTCCCGCGAATCACTTTGTCATGTCATGCCCTGATCGGCATCCATGTTTTTCCACAAATTAATGAAAATGGAATGATGATGATGGAAATGAAACTGGCGCAATGGAAACACTGTGTCCTCATCATTTCTATGGATCTCACTCAGTACAGTTATAATGAATCAGTTCCATAAATGGTGAAACATTGTGTAGAATAGTAATGAAAAACCAATGTCCAAACTAATTACAGAGTATATCTGATTTAGGATGAAGGTTAAGGTGACATCCGCTTTTTGGCTAAAGCATGATAAATTGTTGTGAATATGGCCAATCAATTACATGGTGTTCATGCTTCATGTTGTTAACAACTGTTGCATTTCACAAGTAACAAAAGCATCAGTAGCAGTGTGGTAATTTAAGGTTTTCATTTATGGAACTGTTATACCTGATCTATCAATGTGGTTATTCACTATAGCTTATTTTACCACTTCAACATATCTTAATGACATTTAGTTTAAATTCCAAATAAGTATTTTACATTGACATTAATCAAGATTAATCATAGTAAAATATGACATCCTAGGAAAGTACATTATTCCTTATGTAGACCACAGAACACTTTTTAAATTTACTTCAGTGTAACTTGGAGGTGGTTCAGAATGAATTAACTTTAATTATGGATAGCATGATGAAGTGTGTTCACAGACAAAATTCTTTCCTGAAGCATCGTGCCAGACACGCCAAAGAATTATGTCTGTTTTTTATGCTGTGCTGTCTGAGGGCCTCAAAATTATGACCATCAAACATCAGAATTTGGAAGACAATGGAATCTTTGATTGGCTATTTCATTATTTGTTTATTATTAACTGTGTATGATGATATTCTTAGGTTTTTATTTTTTATTTTTACAGCAACACACAACATGGCCACTAGTAACACTCAACAACGCCATAGGTGGAACTGAAGCTCATTTCACAAGTAGTTTTTAAGGATGATAGGACTTATTAAAAATCTTCCCAACTTTTGAAAAAAATATTTCCTACTTTTAAATTTTAAATGTTTGTATAATTTAATTCAAATCTGCTCATTTGTTAATTGGGCCATGTTCAATTACGTATGTATGTGTTGGCCATCAGATCATTAAGTAACCTTTCACATGAATAACAGTATTTTGATATTTCCATGGCATGCGAATCTGTTTCATGCTAACTTACCCATTTTTTTACATTCTATTTTGATGCCCAAATGAAAAGCCCCTGTAATTTTAATATGTGTGATATATATTGATAATAAAGCATTCATTCATTCATTCATGCAATTTAACTAGTGCTCTTCTGTACACTCACATGGGTATGTTTGAATGCTGTCAAGTCTACGTACTTGTTGGTTTTGGAATTTTTGAATATCTCAGACATTTTTCAAAAATGACCTTGTCTCACTTGAAATGGAAACATAAAAGGTTCTCACGTCTCTTTTGACGGCATGTTGGCCTGAACACTGACCTTAAAGGACAGTCATACTCTACTTTCATACTTCTTCAGCAAATTATTGACCACAATGGTCATTACATTTCCTCAGTTGTTATGACCTTTTACAAATGGACAAACCAAACCAGACTGTTTTTGCCAATTGAAGTGAAATTTGTTTTGGAATGTCAACCACAAAACACAAGATCCGCTCACATGTTCAAGGTCTGCGGTTGGATTCTTCTTGCTTTCAGCATGCCTTGTCAAAAAAAGTCTCAGTGAACCCGGATTCCCGATGAAGATTATCCTCTGACCCTCATACTGTAGGAATTATCAGTTCGTTTTTCACTCTTATGTATTCTTGTTGGTTCAGGCATATTATTGAGTGGAGTTTGGTTTCACATTTCACAGATTGACGTGAAACTATTAATCAGAGAAAGATTTACCGTGTTCATCGCGTCATTCTAACACTTTGGTCGCCTCCCTTCTTCTTTTCAGAACTCATTTCTGGGATATTCTCCAACTAAACCACAAGAGCATTAGTGGCGTTCCCCTTCATCCCAGAGGTGTCGGATGAGGTAGAGGGCAGGGCTCTGTCAAGGCTACTTGGGTTGTTGCTCACCAAACTAAAAAGGTAATATCTTCATGGACTTGGTTCGTGGACACAAGCACTGTTATGTTATGACAAAAGGTCTTCTCCAACGTGCTGCCACAAATTTGGACCTATTCGTTTGTCGAAGCTGCCATTACACAATGTGGGGTGTGAAATTCTCCACTTATCGTAGCTCAGAACTTCAGCCTAGAAGAGTATGTCGACAACAAAGGAGGATAAAGTTGATGAAACCGGACGTCACTGAGTGGATAATCTGTGTGACGCAAATAACAGAAGGCAAAAGTGGAGCAAAAAAACAAATGATGAAATTACTTTATCTAATTTTCCTTTTTTTGTTTTTCAAAACATCATGTGAGAAGGTTTACCTTGCAATATCATTTTTTTTAGGGAAATATAAAATAGTTAATCAGGTAAAGGTACAGATAGAATTGGTAGATATAGAAAGGATGAATCAAAATAAATTCCTTGGAGTAATGATCGACAACAACATTTGCTGGAAACCTCACATAAATCATAAAACATGTCCAAAACAAACAATCCTGAAACAACACTTCAGCCGAAGTTAAGGATCTGTTAAATAAGAATAATTTCTAATTCTTTACAATTCATTAGTGCGAAATTATTTCACTTATGGAATGGACTTGTCTTTATTTTTTTTCAACAATGTAAAGGGGATAACAAATACAATTATTTTATTATTATCATTATTATTATTATTATTGATAATAATAATAATAATAATGATGATAATAATAATAATAATAATAATAATAATAATAATAGTAATAGTAATAGTAATAAAAACAAAAATAAAGTTCTTTAACATGATCTGCTGACATACAAATAAACAATCAATACCCTTAACTTCTGATCCAAACTTTATCCATACTCCATTTATATTTAACAGCTTTGTTTCTCTAACCATTAAATGTCTAGTAGGAGATCACAATGAGCTGTGCTGGAAGTTAGTTCTAGATGTACTTTCATCTTCAGAGACCAGCAGTGTTCAAATGCTGAGAGCTGAACACAGCAATATTAAAATGTAATGTTGAAAGCTTGAATTTTTGAGCATATTGCGTTTGTTATTTATTGTGATTTTAAACTGAGAAGAAACTGCACGACAATCAGCTCTCCGTGCAAAATTACCGTTGCAGAGCGTGATGTCAGGCCGCTTAATCCTGGCAAAAGTCCTCATGAGCAGGAGGAATCAATAAATGTCAGAGACTTATGATTACGATGGATCCTGAACTGGCTACAGATCACAACCAGCTCTCAAGTCCCAGCTCTAGTTTAGTCAGAGTTGCAGGTTTCTGCGAGTGGCTTCCAAGACGGATTGTCTCAATTATTTGAAGGCCTCATTGGTCCTTCGAAGCCCGGAGAGAATTAGCAGTATCATGACTTGATTTCTCTTTTGAATTACATAGGGGTACTGTTACTTGAGCTCGGCGTTACCAGTCATGTCGATGAGAGAAAGAAAGTGATGTCATAAAACCGTCCCCCCCGAGCACATGATTGAAATGTTGCAAGCATCACACCAAAGTGAAGGCCAGTTCTCCCTCCATAGTGGAAGTTGATCGACGGAGGGCTGATGATAGGAAAGTGAGGACAGACTGCTGAGACTCAGACTGAGGGGGGTAGGCAGTTAGAAGAAGAGGAGGAGGAGGAGAGGAGGGAAAGTGATAACCTTGTCTTTCGTTCATTGCTGTCTGCTCAGTGATTTAATTTGGTCGCCCCGTCACACCTGAGCTAAAGCTCATCCATCACAGGTACTGCAGGATCCCTCCACTGCATGCGCTCTTCTTCCCTCCATCCATCCTTCCAGTCCCATCACTCCCCGTCCTTCTCACCCACTCCTGCATTACTCCTCTTCCAAGGCCACCTCGGTCTCTCGTCGCCTATCTGTCCAAATCTGTCTTAAATATGCTCACGACATGTCAATCAGTCGCACTCTGTTCAGCTATCGCCTCTTCGTATATCCCTACATCGGAACGTCTACTCAGACACAACCGGCTTTTATTATCAGCAACGACTGGCATGGAAATTATAAGCTTCGAAAATACAAGTGATGATGATGATCAGTTTCTGGGTGATTAAAGTGTGGTGGAGTTTATAAATCAAATCTATTGAGAAACTGTGATGCTTGGAATTATATCTTTGACATTAAAAGAGCTATTCATCCAATCCCTTTCCTGTCATATCAAACTAATGCTGCTGGCGCAGATTTCAACTAACCTCAAGGCAGAGAACATCCTGCCCAGGTTGCTTTGGTGAAGTGAAATAACTTTTTTTTTTTAAATAATCTTGTTTCAACACCCCAGTCAGTGAGACAACAGTAAAAATATTTCCTATCAGTGGATCAGGGCTCATGTTTTCTTTTGTTGTTTTTTGAGAAAATAGTGTTGAAAGACAAGTTTTTTTCAGATTTTCCTTCAGAAAGTTGAACATATTACTATTCTTTATTGTTTTAGAGTAAACCATTCATACATTTTAGATATATTATATATAAACTAAACTATTTCAATGTTTCATTCTATTCATTGCAAATGACTTTGTAAAAGTCATAAAAATACTAGATCTCAAATTTTAAAATGCGTAATAATATTTTCTAAGGCCCCATTTCAAGTGACATCAGAAATCTTGAGTTGTGATCCGGGTGTTTGTAACACTACAACAGTAGTAATCAGTCACTAAAAAGTATTTGAAAACCAAGTTGGAACTTGGACTGTCTTGAGTGTCATGATTCCCACAATGCATTCTGCTGGGACTTGGTACTTTAAGAGTTGAGGTTCACCGTAATAGCGGTCCAACTTGGTCGTCTGTCCTTATGAATGTGCTCGCTATTGTTAATGTTTGTAGCATATTGTTTTCTTCAAGTGTGTGTGGTTTAAAAAAAAAAAAACAGCACAAACTCGTGGCAAGGTATGCTATCTTCATAATTTTTTTCCAGTAATTCCTAACAATGTTTTCTGTGAACATTTTAATACTGCAGAGTACAAACGTATAGCTTGTACTTAGATTGTATATAAATTGCTCTCTTATAAAAATGTTTTTTACTAAAGGGATTTGAAGCTAAAAGTGACAAATACTCTACACTAACGCTACAACAATAAGGGTACCACGATAATAATATATAAATGTTTCTTTTCCCCCCCCAATATTTCTGTATAATAATTCATTTCTTGATAAATCTTATGAGGTCTTGTCACAAATGTTTATCAAAAAAAAAAAAAAAAAAAGCAAAGGTGTGCTTCGAACACAGAAGTTTAAGCCCTGGTAGTAGTTGCCATCTCATGCTTGCTTTGAACATTATGTAATATTTACATAGAGAAACTTCACATTAAATTTAAAGTAAAGTGAATCCATATACTGCTAAGATTGTGTATGCAACAACACTTACTGCAGGGTGAAGTATACTATTTATAGTAAATGCCACGCAAACGTTTATCACTTCAAGTCACAGTTTCCTGCTGCAGTTCCCTACTGAGCAACAAACAACAAAGTTGGCAATTAGCGGTGAAAACACAGCAGCTTTTATCAGCTAAAAAGAGATATTATTCCAGAAGGAATTGGTTAATTTACATTAAACCAAGAGAATATTGGATTTACATTTACCCTGTGTGCATAAAGCATACCTCTGAACTAATTCTAGCTGGATGTGTAAATAACCATGTAGTCATATCTTTTTTGTTAATCTTATACTAAATTCTACTTAATTAGCAGAGATGCACAAGGGAAAAAAGAAAAAAATTATGAAATATCAGGTCAATATGACCAAATGATCAATCTGACAAAATCTCAGCTGTTCACCACTTAAATTGTGCATTACTTTAAGGTGAGTGAGATTCACTTTCTGCATAGTTTCAGGTAATTTTTTAATAATTAGGTATGCTCTGAAGTGGCCTGTCTTATTTTCCATATTTTGATCAATCCCACAAAAGAAAGAAACTTGGCCAGTTTCAAGACGATTAAATGATATTCAAAATTTACTGAAATAAGTTTCCGTCTGAGAAAACAGATAATTCAGTTATATAACAAAATATTATCGCTGTATAAGAAAAAAAAAAACTAAAATTTAGATCAGCTTCTCAGACTCAACATGCCTCATTATGTTTAAATAATTTTTTCAAAATAAAGACAGAATAATAATATGTATAGAAGATGCAAATATAGAAATTGAACACCTCTATTCCCTCCTAGACAAATACACAAAAAAAGCATTTCAAAAAAAGTTTATTTCGGACATGTGGGCACATATAAAATTCTTCAAAACATCAACCATTGTGTTTTAGGAAAAATGAATTAGCCTGAGTCATATTCTTGACAGGCTTATACCGGAGAGGTAAAACAACATGACTTGATTAACTAAGAATTTTTCAGATTTTGCCAGAGCTGGCTCCGGCAAAGAAAGTTTGTTGTCCTAAAGATTGCTCTTAGTGTATAGATTCATCGCAATGCTACTCTGATATCTATTCATGTGGTATATTTTCTATGACGAATCGTGAGCGTGGCAAAACCGTGCTTTGAGCAGCTTGTTGCGGATGGCAAGCAACAAAGTACCCAAGGTTTCTTCACAATCAAGGGTTTATTGTTCCTTTGGAAGCAGTGAAAACTATTAAAAAAAATAATAAAAAATAGTATTAAAAGTTTCAAACAGAGCCTGAAGAGTGATGATGTCTTAGAAAAAGATATTTGGTCACACTTTTGAATGCTTGTAGGAACTTCAAGTCAGATTTTATTAGTGTTGTAGTTAAGACTACCTAACCTGAGACCGAGTCAGGACCAAGACTTTAAGGAGTCAAGGCCCAGTCGAGACCAGGACCTTGACATTGTGGTCTTGAGGCTAGTCTCCAGCATTGTAACCCTTTGTTGTGTTCCTTTGATATAAAAGAATCTCTATGGTATTGATTTAAAATTGTTTTGCCGGTGGAGCACATTATGGAAAATGTCCTCTCCACAGCCCCTCATAGCCCCTCGTAGTCCCACGTGGCTTGTCTTGCCTTTGTGCTGCTTCTCCGCAGGTTTTCATGTAGTGCTAACATAGGTTCACCCTCATGTCACATTGGTACAGTCTGCAGAGCACCCAGTAGGCTATCTGGCTCAGCCTGGGCCAAACTAATCAACACATCCTGCGGGGGACAGGCGACCACAGGAAGACCCCGCACACCTGAGTTCGGCCAAGTGAGCATGAGGCGCACACTCGTGCAAACTGTAGTGACGCGCCTCAGTGCATCCAGATGGATTTATTGGTTTGTAAAGTGTTGAATCAGTACAGTCTCTGCAAAATAAGTCTCTGCAGGAAATGTCCTCACATATACACCAATATCTGTGTGTAGGTGCATGCGTGCAAGCATCCGAATATTGCTGTATTTATAAGGTCCATATCCTAGATCAAACTTTGCATGTTGGTAGATACGATCACAAAAAAGTCTTATGTTCGTATTTCATCCATATTTCTGTCGGTTTTCTGGTAGATTACGAATAAGAATCATATGTTGCAGTACCACTGGTAGCAAAGGGGCGCAGTATTGAAAGAAATAAAGCAGGAATGTTAGAAGTCCTCAAAGGTCGGCTGTGTGACAGTTCAAGTGGTGACACTGCCTCTTCTTCTTGGTATTTCACCAGTATGTTGATTTAAAGTGGCACCCTTTGGTGGATTAATTGCTCATTCCAACGCTTTGGAAGCATGGAAGTGGAAACCACTCTTATATGGGAAATCTTTTTCAATTTATCACAGATACATCAACAAAAAAATATTTTTTTTTTGTGTCTTATTTTTGTGATATGAATAAAATATACCTATGGCCTTACTGAAAAAAGTAGAATACATTTCTAAATGTGCATTTTAGATGGTCTTTCAGTGTTTGTTTTTTTCAAATGACTAAATTTTATCACCAAATTAGAACCAATAGGCATCAAATACACATACGTGACAGAACAATTCAGTGACCATGCTGTGGATGAAAATGACATTTACTCACTTTACACTGAAATATCAGTTTTTGTACATACAGAGTATATAGCCATTGTTAAGATTAAGTTCAGATTAGTGAAGTTTTACAAGACTTACAGCAAAGTACAGGCCACATCAGGAATACTACATAAGCATGTGTGTGTGCGTGCGTGCATGCATGAGTGTGTGTGTGTGTGAGATTCCGTTGTGACATGAGTGTCTCAGATGAACAGTTACCATAGTGATGGCCTGGTCACCACGTCAAAGTGGCTGCAATCAGAAAAAGACAGTAAGCGCTCACACGTTTTTTATACGTAATCCAGGACATTATTGTGCTATAATGAGCTACATTGAATACATTTTATCCCAAAATCACAGTTACTTAATTTCTACTGATCATCAAAGTAATGTGAATGTGGGCCAATATGTCCTTAAATCCATAATAAATGCATAATAAATGTTCATGACAATTAATGTCAGCCTTGAATGTAAAATTCTCAAGTCTTCCAGACGGTGATAGAAATGTTGAAGTTATGAACATTCCGCATATCTTATTTTTCTCTCTCTTTTCCCTGTTAATCTGCTTGAATCACTTCTCTCTGGACGTATTGCAGCATAGGCACAGCAGTCATTATTAATTACATAACAAACATGTGACAAGAGCGGCTGGTATTGATCAGACACTAATCAGTTCGTTAGCTCTCAGGATTGTGATGGTCTGCACAGCGCTGAGTGTTTTCCAATGCGCAAACACTCTCCAAAACATAGGAGCGCAGAGTGTGTATGAGCGTCTCAAATGTATGCTTGTGCATTTATCTGCACAGAAGCAGCATGTGTGTGTAGGTGACTGTGCAGGTTTATAAAAGAGCTGGCAGGCGACACGGTGGGCTGGCTGGCAGGATCGTGACCCGGTTGACACCGAGGGGGAAAAGTTGGCAGCAAGCACCATCTCATCCCCAGTGCATTCATGTTCCTTTAATAACAACTCACTACACAAGAAGAGAGGAGAAAGGACAATATATCTGAATTCTGCCTGTCGAAGAATGTTCTTTGCAGTCCTAACACTTCATTTTCATAACTTTTTGCTTCTGTATGTTTCTAATGACTGCCTCATCATTATTATCATTACTTTAGGCTCCATTTTTAAATGGAAACAGAAAACTTTTACTGTGATTTGGGCGTCCATTTACATGACAGCGGTGCTTGGAGCCACTGATAATGCATTGTTTTGAAACAGATCCAACTACATCTCGGTGGCAATGAGGAAAAGTTGAACTTTTCTTTAACAATGCTACTATGCACACCTGGAGTGAGCAGTTCTTCTGTACATCAACGAATAGATAGACAATAACAACAATGGTTTTGTATTATTTTGATAATAACAACAATCTAACTTCGTCGCCCGTCTATGCAAATGTCCAAATGCTCACCATTGTTTTTGTTTATAGCGTATTGTGTTGTATTCACAAAAACAACCAACAGCACCCACTGGTGGGCAAACATGAACACCACATTGTTTTCATCCATGTAAACGGGAAATGTTGAGTAAACCCCGTGTCTATTTCCTGAATTGGATGTGAGACTGTTGGTCAGTAAATGCATGCAAATATTGTGCATCCCAGGGTAAAGAGATAGGGGAAAAGAATCTAGCATATTTTATTTGTAAATAGCCAGAAAATGAGACATCTTCAGTGCACCATGCTAACTCGATGTCGTGCTAGTTTTCTGCCACGCTTCACCACTCACTTAAGCTGTGGCAATGGGATTTACTGACCGGAATTACACTCCCATCTTCATCCTGAGGGGACAGTGGGATATTTTATTAACCAAAATACAGCCAAGTCTTTGCTTTCCCTTTTTTCAAAGGGGCAGATGAGGGTGAACTGAAAGAGAATCAACAGTGACGAAGGGGAGGGGGCATTGGGGTGAGAGAGATGAAACAAAATTCTCACCCGGGCTACTCCCCTACCTCTCCCTCCTTTCCTCATTCTCCCTCTTCATTTTCTCCCTCCCACTCGGCCGCCTTTTCCCCCTCAGACGGGAACCCCAGATAACCCCGCATCACCACATCAAAGAGGAGATGAGAGGAAGATGGATAGGCAAAGAGAGGAGATGGTGGAGGTGGAGTGGCCAAATCTCAGGGAAGCAGATCAACAAAGGTAGAGGAGGTCAAGGGAAGAGAGAGGGGGCGATAAAGAGACGTGCAGAAGAGAGAAAAGAAGTGCTGAAGAAGATGTGAGCAGCTGGGATTGAGATATATCCGAGATCTCTGTATATATCACCGTGTCTTCCTCCATATCTCACTGCGTTTCCCATTTCCGTCACACACACCTTCTTCTAACACACAGAGCTCGCATGATCACATTTTCCCTGCATGATAGCATGGTAGACAGTTCATTTATCCATAGCTGTCAAGAAGATGGCATGCAGTGACGGAGGGAATAAAGCCATTGCACAAAGGTGGGAACATGAATGTATAAATGAATCTCTATGGGTTGCACTTCGCCATGAAGTGTTGACATTTGTGCCTGTGTCGCATTTCCACTTCAATTGAGTTGATTATGCCTTTCGTTTGTTCATAAGCATTTTGCTTTATTCTTTTCAGACAAGTAGGCTTTTACAACATACCGTACCTTTCCCAGCTTTCATCACAAAACTTCTCTCATGTAGTTTGACCTATTTTGCGTCGTTTGTCAGTTAGACGATTTGAATTGTTTTGCTTCGCAAGGTATATACCAAAGGTATTCTCAACAACTTGTGACTGCATGTTTCTGTAAGGTTTGTATTAACAATTCATAATTGCTCAGTAATTGGGTAGAAAGATCAGTATGAAGGGAGCACGGATGATAGAAGAAAATATCAGGAGTATTTATGAATCTAAGTTGAAGGAACAATAAAAAGTGGACGATGTCATCAACAAAGGCAAAGGTCCCAAACGACCAGTTACTTAGATCATTACGTACTGGACTCTCAAGAAAAACAGTGCTGCCACCCACTTCTCAGACCTGCACTTGGCGCCAGTGTGAATTTTTGTCATTTATTTAGTAAACCTGAAAGCCAGCATTCACAAACGTTACTGTAGAGCTTCTTTGAAAAGAAGAAAAAGGGCCAACAATGAGACACCAGATAAACTTCAGAGCGAAAACAAAAGAAAATCCCAAAAGCCCTAATTTAATTAAGATGATCATTCAACAGGGGCTCCACATTGTTTAAACTCATAACTCTTGTATTTACAGTTGTGCATTGTGCGCCTTGTATGTGTCATATGTTGCAACCAGAGCATTTCCTCCTGAAGGATTTTCCTTTTTTTTTTCCAGCTAATCTCAAACTGCATTTCACACATACTCCATCAGTGTAGGTTCAGGTTAAAAGACTCCAGAAGGTAACAATTGATCTGCCTGCAGCCCTGAAATATCAACCACTGATAACATTTGACTTGTTTTTCACTTTCAGAACTATAATTGCTCTGTTTGGTATCTAAACAGTTCTAAAGTGCCCTAAAAGTTAAATATAAAGAAAACAAGGTGGCAGAAATACACTTGCCTCCGTTGTTTAGAATTTGTCCATTTCAAAATCATAGAGGTTTTCCTCAAAGATTTTTAATTTTGCCAACTTTAAATGCCTTGTGCTTCCAGGTTGTTCAGTTTTACTGCTAATTGTATTGGACACTTTAGTCTTTAGTCTCAGAAGCTATTTATAGTTGGGTTGTTTTTACACAGCCCATGTTTCACCAAGAGGCCGGTGTGTTGGTACAAATATGTTGACAAAAACCAGAGGACAGAGAGATTAAAGAGAGGAGAGAGGGGATAAGTGGGAGGAAAAGGTGACTGCCATCGCTGCTCTCACGTCAGGACAGAAGAGCGCTGCAGGTGAAAGGTTGGCGACCTCGGTAAAAAAAACCCTCGCTGGGTGTGAGGTGCAGAGTGCGACGTGATGTGAAGGGCAAGGCAAGAAAGGTAGAAGAGGAGGGGAAACGTGGAGTGGAGGGAAAGAATATGTGGAAAAAGTCACATTAATACTTTATATTCCGGACTACAGGTAGCACTTTTTTTCATAGATTGGCTGGTCCTGCAACATATTATCTGGAGCGACTTATGTATGAAAATATTTAACACAGCTGCTATTAGGGTGAGTGTTGGCATGTTGTGGAGATGGACCTGACTTGCCACCGAAGGTCATTTTCACACGGAAAACCATGCCTTAAGACTGAATAACTTGCCTTTCCAGACAAAATATCTGTTCTTCGTCTAGGATTCTGTTAAATAAATTTCCAAATAAATGTGTAGCCCAGTGCAACTTTTTATTTTTTCTTCTTCGTGATGCATTTTTTGACACACAAGATTAAATAAACATAAAGTCAAAGGCTTTGAATATAGAAGACTAAATGTGCAAAAACTAAATAAAAACTGCAACACTAAATAATTAATTAAATTTATCATTATTTATTCAAAATTAAATTAAATATATAAATGTGTCATTAAATGTGTCATTAATTAATTAAAATCCCAATTCATTTTATGTAAGAAATGGCCTGACAGATTCTGACAGATCTGTCTGGCTGTTCACCTGATCCGTTAAAGTTAACAGTTGTAAAGTTAGCCCAAGCTAACCAGCTGGTTCTGCTAGACCAGATTGGCAATACCGATTTGTATAAGAAAACAGTGCATTGCACTCATCTGAGCAGTCCTATCTTGATAGATGAATGAAAAAGTAAAGCAGCAGGCCCTCTAATGGTCTTGATATTCATATTTTGTATTTCTAAACTGGTACTGTATGCAAGCAAACAGTATCATTGTAATTGCCAATGCCTCTAGTTAGCAAAAGAGTCATACTTTGGATGTAACATTTGAAGGTTACATTGTTTGATTTAGGCTCGTTCACTCGCTCTG
This sequence comes from Parablennius parvicornis, assembly GCA_900302745.1. Classification (NCBI taxonomy): domain Eukaryota; kingdom Metazoa; phylum Chordata; class Actinopteri; order Blenniiformes; family Blenniidae; genus Parablennius; species Parablennius parvicornis. The sequence continues at coordinate 614 of OMNM01034750.1, read as the reverse complement.
CTGAAATGATGGTAATGATGAAAGCAGATTGGCATACCCAAAGCCTTTCTGGTTTTGTGGTCTGCAGATTTCTGGTAATTTCAAGGACAGTTCCTTTCTCTGAGCCTTCAAACCCATAACTCACATTTCACTTTTATAGTTTACACCCCTGACCTTTAAATTGTAACTGTAACCTAATCGGATCCAGCCCCGGCATAACTGAGGAAATAAACAAAATGTCTTTATTTTTGAAGGGAGATTTTCCCTTCTCTTCCCCAAAAAAAGCCCCCAAGACAAGACACAAGAGGAGAAGCACAAGTCGAGTGTGCTGGCACGCACGTTTGTTCCAGCAGAGCTTCCAAGATTTCTCTGTCTTCTTAAACATCGAGTGAGTAACAGGGTTTGTGCAGGATTTGGTCATGGGAAGGACCACTGCAGTGTACACGCGCGCACACACACACACACACATACACACACACACACACACACACACACACACACACACACACACACACACACACACACACACACACACACACACACACACACAAACACTTTGTGTACCACTGATAAAAAGTATTTTCAACTGTCTCATTCATGTTTTTTTGCAAAAGCTTTCTGCTGTGCAGTCAACT
>OMNM01034749.1:12047-22525 GCA_900302745.1 Parablennius parvicornis | reverse complement strand
CAACGCTCGCGTATGCTAACGGAGCGGTCTCAGCGCTCATCTCCGCGCCGTCAGTGCCGCCGGTGCAATCAGTTTATGGCCCAGTTCTCCACATTCAAAGCACTTCAAGCTCCCAGAGTTTGCATAAACCATATAAAACCCATCCTCATGTTTAGCACGGAACGACACATCCAGAGTCTGGGTTGCAGATCCCAGAAACATGAACACCTGTCTCCGCAGAGACTGGATATGTTTCAGATTGGGGTCCTTACAGCCCAGACCAACAGTGCGGAAACCACTTGCGAGCTTACCAAACCTCCTTAGTTCTCGCTCCAGGGCCTCGTTTGGGATGAACGGAGGGACCCCGGACACGGTGATCCGCGTGGACGGAACAGCCAGCGGGGACACTGGGATGAACTGATCATCAATTACTACCCCGCTTTCGATGAGATCAATCACAAACTTTGGATCGTTAAAAAAGACGACCACTGCCTTATTCATTCGGGAAGCGTAGGTGATGTTCTCACATCCGACCTTCTCCCCAACCGTCTGCAGCACCTGCTCCACGGTGGAGCTGGGCTGCGGCACCAACCGGGCTCCATGTCTCTGAGATACCAGAGACGTCCCGGAGGATGCCATCCTAGCCACGAGACACGGAAAAACACACAAAAAACACAAATAAACTAAATTTAAACCACACTGACAGCACAAAAAAGAATCATACAACAACAACACAGTCAGACAAAAACAACAAGAAAATTGATATATTGATTATCGAAGATAATTGGCTCTCTCTCTCTCGCTCTCCCTCAACACACGTCCGCAAGTGACAGAAAGAAAGAAAGAAAGAAAGAAAGAAAGAAAGAAAGAAAGAAAGAAAGAAAGAAATTGAATTAAATAAGAAGGAGATATGAATAGGAAGTAAAACTCTTTCTGCTCTCAATGAAGGCGGACATTTTTTCTTTTACTCTCCCTCCTGTGTCTGCCCTGCTTCTTCTTTGTCTTGTACTGTCTTCTGTCAGAATCTAACATCTCTATCCAAATCGCAAATCATGGAAGTGATCAGCTGCTCTTTCATGCAATCGACCACTTTTTTTTTTCGACAAAAGAATGGGTAAAGAAAAATCCGTCTGTCCTGACGGAACATTTGCTGCCAGATACGTGATGGACTTCTGGAGGACTTGGCGGATTGTGTGCCTGTTTATCCTTTCCGGTGAGGACGTGGAAGATGTCTACATAATTGGAATTATGATAACAGATATTCTGCTGATTGGAGTTGGCAGTTTTCTGATCTATAACATAGTTCGGATGACGCTGGCAACAATATTGGGAAGCCTGCCAGGCATCACTGAGGGACTGTGCAGGGCTCTAAACACTCAGACTCATACGATAAATGAACTCAAAAGTAAGTAGGATGCGACTTTTGAACGTATTTGTGCAATGGATTCCAAGTTGGAGAAGTTTAAAGCTCTGCTGGGAATGTAAAAGGCTACCATATTGGATATACAGTACTGTGCGGGACCAGAGAGAGACTCAAGGCCAAGAGAAATCGACACCGGCCTGACCGAAAACAATTCTTATCTACGATCTGACTCTCCCTAAACAACCAGGCGTCGAAGGCCCCCCGCTGCGCATGCTGGCCGCCTCGGTATGTTGGTTGACTTTTCGCACTAACAGCCAAAAAGAGTCTACCTTTGGGTACCAATAAAGTCAGCTTGAACCTTGAACCTTGAACTATATAAACATTCGGTAAAATGATAATGGAAAAGAAAGGCATCAGCGTAACTTTAGTCTTATACTCTGTATTTTCACAAGTTGTTTCACAAGTTTGTTTAACCAAGTGTTATCCCGTCATGGTTCTTTGAGCATCATCTCTTGTCATTTTGTAAACCTGTCTGTCTGACTATGTCCATAATAAACTGCTAGAACCAAGTCTGTCTTCTACTTCTGCATTTGTTTCCTCTGCCTTTGTTCCCGACAAAGCAAGGAAAAATGTGTTTTAAGAAATAGCTTTGGAACAGGTCCATAACTGGGTGGCATTGTAATTAAAAGCTGTCTGGCCATGCTTGCATCTGACTGTGGGTAATGCTAGCAGATTTCTTTCTTGGTATCCATGAGCTTGAAATGGTTTGGGATGTGTCAATGTTTCTGTCAAGTAGGTTGGACTTACCCTATTTAGTGACTTGCAGAAAAGAACCAGAGACATCCAAGTCAATTCTGAAGCAGAAGCTCTAAATTCATGGTCTTCTTCTAACTATCTGATGTAGATGGATGTGCATCACATTCTGATTCACTTTGACCCTACAAGTGTGGTTTGAGCAATGGATCCAACAGTTCTGCACATAAACTCTCTGAGGATACATCCACAGAAAGATACTGTGCTCACACCCAGCTGTGAACCAACCAGCTACCAGCCCCAGCTACCAGCCAGCAGTGTAGGCTCTCTTCAGAAGCTGCTTTCAGGGCAAAATCAAAACAAATGAGGTTAGTTTAATTAGACACCACAGTGGATTATGGAATAGTCTCTAAAGGAAACAACAGACTTAATTATTGATGAAACACACACTGGTATAATTCTTTATTAAAAATGATACTACACACGATGATCTGCCATGATCATAGTTGAGGTGACTTGTAATAAGACTTAAAAAACAAAGTCGAGACAGTAGATCCAACATTTTACAGCAGTTTGTGAACATGTTGCATGTCTTGGTAAATAAATTCAAAATTGTTGATAACAACAGAGCTTGCCATCATTGGGACTATATTTACCAGTCATTTAAGTGTCAGGCGGCACCGATTAACATCAAATCAGACATTCATTTATTTTGAGTTCACTGATCTTGTATCATTCTAAAACAAGCGACCCGAGGCTTTCTCTTCCTGTGTCATGTGCAATCTTGATGAAATCACCAAAAAATGTGTGATCTAGTCATTACAAGATTATGTGATAATTTATACTATACTATCAGTGGCATGACTATGTTGTCATGGTAACAATGAGACCTTAAAGCACAAAATTAACAAACTTTTGACACACAAGTTAAGACACCTTTGCAAAACTTTCAGAATCCTGATTTTTAAGATAGAAAACAAATGCTCTCAGCATCCTAAAGCTTCGATGTCAAACATGAGGGTCAAAACCGTCAAGTGAGATCGAACCCATGGACAGCATTACAAACTCTTAAAGTGAAAAAAAAAAAAGATTGGATATTTTTTTAAGTAACTACTGTTGCTAATTAGTTTACTGCAGGTTAGTAAAAAAAAAAAAAAAAAATTACATACATCAAAGCCTTACTGTGAGGCTGAATATCCCACTACACCTTCCTAAATCATGTCATAATGTTGAAAATGTACTGTACTTCCTTAAGAAATTTCAACTTGTTTAAGTACTAAATTAAATGTCGTATGTACGGCTATTATTACCTCTTTGCACTTACATAAAGACAAACATTTGAAATTGAACAAAAGGTTATTGTGTTACCGTTTCACTGCTCCAAGCCCGTCAAATTAGGAGAGGTTTGTGTGTTGCTTCTGGACTAAAATTACTTCTACACTTGTGTCCTACAAAGTTTTATAATTTGTCTTTCTGTGTGTTACAGTATAGTCTGGGGGTTTGTTTTCAACTAAATCCAAGTGTGTAGTAAATTATAAGAAGTCATCTGGACATTAATAATATAAAGTTTTATATCAATAAAACAAATAACACAAATATAAATAACCTCACTGCAGTCTCAAGGACACAGAAAAGTTTGTATGCAAAGAGTGAAAATGTATCCGTCTACCACTGGACAATGTAAGTTGGATAAATAGAATACAATAATAATGTGATAACTTTAATAGATTAATTCTAGCTCCATTAAGCGATCTTACCTTCTGTCTGTCTGGTGGTCATGTGTTTTTCCATTGATGGGCGACCTGTTCAAGTTTTACCCTGGAGTTTGCCGATTGCCAGTTCTGACTGACGGAAGTCCTTTGTGACATCAAGCTGAATGATATTGGTACAGTAAATGGATTAATGTATGTAGTCTGGTGTCATGGTCAGAGCTCAAGAGAAAACCAGTTCCACCTTCAGTCTTTTGGTGTGGAGCTTGCATTTTCTGCTTGTTAATGTGTAGAAATTCTCCAGGTGTTCCAACGTTTTTCCAGAATCTGAAAACGGTTTGAAGTTGTGGCTGTAAATTGCCTTTAATGTACACCTTTGTGTCTTTGTACTCAGTGTTGTGACATGTCCAGGGTGACCTGGTCTCTTGCAACCCAATTGGATAAATAGGATATAGAAGGTTGATATTGGATTTAGTGTCTCAACCAATGTATATAATAATTTTTGTGTTTGCTTGTCGTCTTTTTATTGCCAGTTGTCATCTTGTTAAACTTCAACTTATAACAACAATCAGAGTCTCCAGAAGCCCCGTGGTGAAGCTGAATGGCCTCATAGTCAGATTCATATTGTTGCTCTGTGAATTCCAGTAAAACATGTTTCCCCAGCAACAGCAAAATAACAGTAAAGTCATCCTTTACACATGGAAGGCTTTTTTTCTATCGTCTCCGCCAGCCTGACTAAAAGCAATGCCAGCAATGAAAGAGAGAGAGAGAGAGAGAAAAAGACATTAAGAAGAGTAGTCAATCCAGCTTCAGATCTAAACATGCATAGCCTTGGAGGCAAATAGCGAGCGATGCCCTGAGGGAGACTTTCAGCAGCCCAGACTGTAAACGTCACACAGGAGGCCCCGGCTCTGCCTCTCTGGCTGTAATTGTTTATTCCACTAAAAATTCGGAGTATGCTGTAATGCTAACTGACATTTCACAGATTCATCCTGGTCCAAGTCTGAGTGGGTTATAAACTCAGGACATTGATTGTAGCAGTAGTCTATAAATTTGTGGAAAAGAGCCTTTGCAGGGCTCGCAACCTTATTGATTTTCCCTCTGAAGTTTATTAGATTATGAAATCCTATATTTCCTGCCTTTCTCTGTCCAGCCTGAAGAACAGCTTCTGATGCCAATAAAATGAGGGACCTACAATGTGTCTCTATTTTCTTTAAAAAAAAAATCTATATGGCTGTTTTTACATTTTTTTCCCCACTTTCTTTTGTGTATTTTGTCAATGAATGACCCAGCCTCATTCAATAAAAGCTCACAATCAACTTAGATTTAATCTATGTGTGTCTTCATGGAGCGTAGGCTCAATACCAGTGCAGCGGTGCACCTCCTAGGAGTAACAGTGAACATCCGGTTGTGCAGCAGCAGGAACAATCTGGAGGTCAGCGGTGTGCCATTCTCTGATATTTCTTCCTTCATTCTTTGGAGAAGAAATTTGATCTGAAATCTTTAAAAACACAAAAGTGGAGGGTAAAACTGTCTTTTTCTTAAAATGGGCATGACAATAAATGTTTCGTGTAGTGTAATGAGATCAACTAAAATGGCAGAATAAAAATCAACCAAGGTACAAGCTTACAAAAAAAACCTGTTTTGTCTTTTAGGATCACATCAGAAAGAGAAAATTATTATTTTAAATTCAAACTGTCATGATTCAGTGACTCAGTGCTTTGAAGATTTGATTTATGTGTAGAATTATTCATTACATATTTGATTAAAGACTAAAAAAGTTTGTATAATAAGTGTCATTATTATGTAGTGTTGTTTTGTTTACATCAATGGTGGGGGCAATTACAGATCCTTATCAAGAGCTTAAAATCTTAATTAGTTTTATGATAATTATGAAGCAATGGTATTGATAAACAGAAAGATACATCCTCAGGCTTTCACTGCTTTTCAGTTAAATAACATGTTATATTCTTGTGATTTAGGTTGTTTGAGTTTCCAAATAAATGTATGTGTCAGTAAAAGATTTCACTCTTAGTGAGAATTGGTGGAATAAAGCCATCAGTTAATATAGATTTTTTGTTTTTAAAATACAGTACATCAATGTGAAACTGAATTTGTTTTATCCTAAATAAAGCAATCATAGTAGACACATACGATAACATTACGACCACTGACAGAAGTGAAAAACATTGACTGTCTCTCTATCATAGTAGAATATATTTGATGGCAAGTAAATATTTTTTCCTCACTGATGCATTTGGGAATGAGGGTTTGCTCGTATGGTCCGATCTGATGGAGGAACTTCTGTAGCTCAAACTGCTGCAGAAGTGAATTAGGTTCTGATAGAAAGAGATCAAAATGTATTGTGTATCACAGTTTTTGTGAAGAGAAACGGCAGGATCTACACAATACAAGGCTAATTGGAGTATTCAACAATTGTATGCCTTTGTCACAAAAATAGATTTTCTAATATCTGACTTAAGTCAGAAATCTCTTAAGTGGCTTCTATGACCACTTGCTTGTATGACCATTATCATGCCACAAAGGTTATGGTCATTTATATACTGATTTCAAAACAGGACTGGCAACACCAGCACCCCGCTACCCTGAACAGTATATAAGCAGTGGTGGAAATGGATGGATGTCAAAACATTAATAAGATGTGAGAAATCTTTAAAAACTCAACTCAGACATAAGGGGAAATTGAATGTATTTAAAGGCAAATATTCAGTGAGATATTTCCAGCCCAAGACATGTATATGTAGTATGTGTGAAGGTTAAGATGACACACTGATCGTGCTGCGTGTAACAAGCGGAGAGACAGCAAATCACAGAGCTGATAGAGTTGGTGTGAAGGTTCCTTTTAAGTCAGCTGTAAAAAGTAAATAAATAAATAAAAAAAAGTACTTGTGAACTATGTGATCCATCTGTACTTCCAGGTACACATTTAAATATGCCTTGATCACTTTTATGGGAGTTATGTGTATAGAAAGTTGTGTCATCCTTGTATTGCTGCTGACATTTCACTTTGTCTGAGTGTGTGTTTGAATATACATTACAATCTGGCTATGAGTCTCATCAGTAGGATGAGACACTATGACATGTTTGTGTCATAGTGCTGCAATTACTGTTTTAGTGCTTTCTGTGTCAGGGTTTTTGAAGCTCGTGCAATACCTTTTAAAATTTGATGTCTGCCACTTTGCCACTCATGCTTTATCACACACCTGCTAATGATGGACTTTCGGATATTGTTCGCATCAGATCAATAGGGAGTGAAAAGCGCAACTCTCCTAATGGTAGATAAACACTTAATTTTTAAACCCATGTAAAATATTCATATATCATCAGCAAATTTCACAACTTTTACATTTACTTTTTTTTTACATGATTTTGGAAAAGCTTTTTTAAAGTTTTGTCTCTGTAATTCATTTAATTAACAGAATGTGTGATGTAATGAAATAATTCATAGTTTTACCCTCCATGTATTACAGGGCAGTCCCATCCCACACTAAAATCAGTGGTCAACACAAAAAAGTATAAACATTAAAATCACTATGCAAGGGTTTTCTGTTTCTTTTTAGATTCAATGTTGGTTTTTTCATGTTTCCCATAGATTTCTTCCTCACTGATCTAACTCTCACAGTCAGTTTGCCCTGAGCTGGTTCTTTAGATTTTGAGCTTGATGTTGAGTAACAATTACATAACAATTGTTCACATAGTGTCACAATTCCTATGAGATACTTTGTGTTCACTTTAAGAACCAGCAGACCAAAGTTAACTTCTGCAAACAAGGCAGTACAAAATGTTGTACTCAACTGCACATTTTAACAGGGTCAACCACAGCAAATCATTGCAACTTGAATCATTTTCTCCCCCATGATAGATGACTTTTTTTCCACACTCAGAGCTAAGACTCAGCTTCATGGGCCACTTGGTGGGAGTGGTTCCCGAATCTGTTTGAGCTGATGTAAAATGATGTGTCCTCAGCAGGTTTACATGAGTATCAGAAGCCTGGCTGTTATTGATGGTTCTGGTGTTGACACTTTTAGGTGTATGTGAGAGCATTTTCTTACTGTTAAACAAAAGGGATTAAATTACTGGCCTTATCACCTGGTGATTGATGTAAGATAAAGATATACTGTACGTATAATGTGAAATGGCTTTCAATTGATACATCCTAAATTGTAGACTTCAGACTGATCATCAATGTTCTTTGTCCTACTGTAAAATCTCTCATGCATACACCCACTGTACGCTGTTCTCACATCTTTGTTTTGCCTGAGGCTCTTTGAAATAAGGACAGGATGTTGCAGAAACTTACATGAATCTTGCCTTTGAAAAATGTTCCAGGCAGTAAAATAAATACAATAATAGTTTGGAGTGATGATAAGGAATGCAATCTGACTCGTGGTTAATAGTCCATCTTAACATCAGCGATCAGCTTTTTTCTCACCCTCAGTATGAGCTTGAAAGCTCACACGGAAAGGAAATAACATTAAGATAAGAGGATGAAGGGTTCAGTCTTCAAGTCGACACTGTGACCTGCCCCCACAACATAAATATCCATTAGTGCGTCCACAGACAGGGCGAACTCATTATAAAATCACAGATACAAGAAAGGTCTCCTTGCATAACTGCATCTTTGACTTGATTTCCAGCCTGAGCTCAGAGATGCCTCTCTGCTAAAACCAGCCTCAGGCATCACACTGGGCTGGATGAGGTCTAAAACTGTTCCCGAGCAGACCAACCAATAAAAGATGAGATCATATTTTATGTCTATATTTATTTACCCATGGATGCTTCAACACAGCGTCCATAACAATTTGTGTTTTAACATCTCACTCACGCCTGTGATAATTCCCCCTCCCTGTTCCCACCGCCTGTGAAGTGTGTAGGCTTCCCCCCATGTGTGGTTGTGTTGGCATGGAAACAGGAATGGCATTGTGATGTGTGTATTGAATTTTCACCCCTGTCCCCAGAGCTCCACAGTGAGAAGAGCACTGACACCATCCCTTCCCCCCACCGATTACACAAGAGGGGAGGGTGCAGATTCCTCGGAGGTCTCAGAAAGCATGCCTATCTGAAAACTCTCCGACCTTCACCATCCTTTTAAACTAAGAAGAAAAACCCTCCATGTAGATTAACAAAAGACCGTGAATGCTGTTTTGCTTCCTGTAAAATCACTTCCCTGTTCAACTGAGTGTGATGAGGAGCATGCAGCCACATGAATGACGACATGCTGCATATGATCTTAATCAGTTTCAGACAGTCATTTGCAAATCAAATTACCAAATGAATTAAATGAACCTTCTGTAATCACAAATATATTTAACGTACATAACACCGCCCCCTTGTGGATACAGTATATCAGTACAGATAATTGTTGTGAGAGATGTCAAAGAGCCTCAGGAATCATTAATTGAAAAGAGGAATACGTTTGAGACTTGCTGTCGCCATCTAGTGGCAATTAAAAAGTGAACCAGGAGCGGCACACACTACATCTCATTCTGAAGAAAAAGACAGATCCATGTGACAAGTTGTCACATTTACTTTTATTGTAAAGGTGATATTATTCCAAAATATTAATATGTTAGAGGAACAGAGATAAAGAAAAGGAAGGAGTAACATCTACAAAACACCTACACAAGACTTTGGTCTTGGGACACATTCTTATCAAAAAAATCCACTGGAAAAAAATAACAACATTTTCTAACAATGTTCAAAATCATGTAGATGTCAACTGTGGTGCATCTACATGTACAACAATATAGCTGGGTAAAAAGTTAACGGGCGTTTTGTATTCTAGAAACAACTGAACATTTTGAAGGCTTATAAAACACTGGAATGGCTGGGCACCTGTGCTTTGAAGTCTGGAAGTACTACCTAAGGATACCACAAGATATAACTTTATTTTTTTAATTAATAAATCAATTTATTGTTGATAATTATTATAATTTCAAAGATAGTTTATACCACGACAAGTTTACAGTAATGTTGCAAAAGTCAGATGTTTATCAGAGCTAGTTTGAAAGCACAGAAGAATCAGCCAAGTTTAAATCCAGGGTTTTCCAGGGAGATCATTTAGTTTGTTTTTTTTCTCTTGAGAAAAAAAAAAAAACTTAACTCTGGATTTAACTAATACAGATTCATTAATGTATCATTTCAGCCCTAAACAGAGTGCATTGGGTTGTTATGTGACAGTGCACCTTTTCCTCTTCCTCACTGTCATCCTACCCCACCCTCTCCTCCTGTCCACACCACCCCTGCTCCCTCACTCCTTCCTAGCAGGGGTGCACATTGCAAGCCCTGATCTCCTTCCTGTCCTTACAGCTGGACAGCTGGGCGCTTTTAAACCTCTGCTTCACTATCATGTGTCGTTCTTGAACACCTCCAGCACATATCTTAGAGCACTCTGTCCAACTGGACCACGGCCTCATTCTACACCCTGCAAGACAGAAATCAAGAAAGAGAGAGTCAGGAGACTGTTTTCAATCACCTATGTGATGTTGTGGTGATGATTGATACAAATGAAATTGGCTCTTAACCTGGATGGTCGGAGGCGCCCTCGGTTCTTCCCTGTTTGCTCCTCCTCTTTTCACGCTGTTCCTTGCGTCGTTTCTTCTCGTCACTGTTGCCCTGTCCTCGGTTGCACTTCCTGACCTTACACTTCTTCC
>OMNM01034749.1:0-10356 GCA_900302745.1 Parablennius parvicornis | reverse complement strand
ATACTTTATTAATGTTTGGGGAAAATACTTGCAAGATAACTTCACACATAGCATAGAAGTTAAAATGTCAATATGACAGGATGAAGTTAAATACATGATATTAGATATAAATGTATAGGTCTAAGCAGTGACTGGTGACCTGTCTTGGGCATACCCTGCCTATTCTGAGTCAGTTGAGATCCGCCCCTACGCCTGTTGACCCTGAGCTCAATAAAACATATTGATGATCAATGATACAGCCAACTGTCTCTAGAAACCTGATGTAGTATAGGAATACTTTATAAACCACTCTATGGTATGGTTATCTGGGTTAGTTACATTGTCTTTTGTTTAATTTTCAAGATACACACATTTTAATTTAAAGGTCACAGAACAACATCAATATTTTCATAAGGCCTTGCTCAGCTCAGACCTCTGATTGACCTCCTCTCTGGATTCTCACACCATTTTTTCTCTTGGGAGAGTTTGTATTGCAGGTCAAACCTGAATTCATCCGTTGTTTCACACTCACTACAACAGTTACTGTTAAAAATACATCGGAAGAAAGTTGCTTCAGTCACCTTTCTGCCCTGGCTGCACTGAACCTCCAACGCTTCTGTGCATTTTTATAACAAGGCATCAGGGTTCAGAAATGAGATGGGTGTTTAAATGAATTACCATAAATTATATACAGTATGTTGATGTTCAGTGTGTAGGTGTAGGTGGATATGGATGTTTCCTACTTACGGCACTCTGGCAGCATACACTTCTCCACCTGTTCTAACTCTTCTGTGCACTCTCCCAGTTCCACCGGCGACTTGAGCATACGCTGACGTGTCCTTAGACCCTTCCCGCAGGTCACACTGCAATCACTCCAGTCAGACCACGGTGTCAGCATGCAGGGGATGGTATCTGTACACAGTAGGACACTCTTAGAAATCCACTGCTAAAGACCTGTATTGTCGTACTGTATCTATACACGTAAGGGTGACATAAGAAAATAATTATATCTTTTGAATTTTGAACAGAATTGTAAAAAACAAGCACAAACACAGCAAATACTCAGTTCTTTTGTCATGAAAGGACAAAAAGTTGTTAGCTTACTGAGGAAATGTCCTCTTCAGCTGCAGTTCAGGCATTTACTACAGGGAATTCATATGTGGGTTTGCTTGTCTGCACTTAGGCTGGTGTCAGGCTTCTGTGCTAATTTGCATAATGAAAGATTTTTCAACAGATTTGTAGTGTAGGAGGTGTCAGGATAGTCCTGTTAGTGTTTCTACTCACGACATTCTGGCATCATGCACTTCTCCACTTCTAGAACCTCTGCCCCACAAATGGAGCCATCTGCAGGAGGCATCTTCACCATGCGCTCCCTCCTCTTCATGCCAAGACCACAAGTGGCACTGCAGACGTCCCATTCACCCCACTCTGTAACCAGGCAACTGCTGGGAGCTAAGAACAAAAGAAAAAGACTAAGTTTGACATTAGCTCTCCAGTTTGGGTGATAAAGCATAAAAAAGTTAGTTTGTTAAAGGCACTCTCTCACTGGGCTGCGACAAATCGCCAAAAAAGTTTTTCAAGTGTCTCGAAACATTCGCAGCACTATATGATTTCTATTTTTTGCATCGTAGGGCCTTGAAAACATGTGACTTGTATTTTCAAAAGGTTTTAGAGAAAGATTGTATAATTTCTTTTTAAATTAGAAACCACAAGAAATAAGAAATGAGTGCTCACCATGTTAGTCTGATCTTCATTCAGCAGCTTCTTGACCTTTTTCTGAACTAATTTTTACTTGATGTCAGACCGCATATTTCCAAATATGGTCAGGAATTCTCAATTGTCTCACAAAACTGCTGTCCAACCTTTGCACGACATGCAACATATTTGTGGACCCCAGGTGAATTTCAAGTTGTGACTTAGAGATAGTTCATGTTTTTCTGAAGGTGCAATTTACTAATGTAGAGTGATTGCAAAGTCAAATTGTCATTAATTCATCTATTTTCTCAGATTTTTGTGCCTTCAACTTGCTAGTTGGCAGCCACCTTGTGAGATTAAGTGAGACAGAAGAAACCTGAAAACTCACAGCATTCTTCATTGACAGCACAGTTCTCAGTCTCCTCTGTGGGCAGTGTGCAGATTGAGCCGTCGTCGGGGAACTGTTTCACATAGCGCTCTCGTGAACGTGTGCCCATCCCACACGACATACTGCAGGGAGACCAGGTGATCCACTCTGACATCATACAGGTGGACGCATCTTTAGAGAAGAACAATATGTCAGAAAAGATAACATAATTGTTGAATCATCATATTGCCTTAATCAACACAAAGCGCCAACTATTCTTGCGCAATATAAATATAAATTTCTTTATAGGCTTTGCACAGAGCAATCCGAGCTAATGATGACAACTAATTAGGAAGGGTAATTGCAAACACGTCCCTACATTTATTTCTAGCTCCTAATGTAATTATGAAAGTCTCTGTTAAGCATCCAGCAAGGTTTAAATAAAGTCCAAAATAAACAAGTCTTTAAGCAGGAGAGCAAGAGATTACGGTGTGTGGATGTGCATCTTAAGTATACATGAGGAGAAATGTGTCATTCAAGTTGTTCTAATAAATATCCATTAGGACTGTGGAAGTGGTAGGAAAAGATCCAAATGAAATTGGTGAGTAGATTACTAACACAACAACATATTTTGTCTAAAAGTGAATACCTTTCATGCTTGCATTTACCAACACATTAGAAGATGAGAAAAAAATTAAATGCAATTTATTATCAATGCCACTTCTTTGTTAATGAGAAACATGAATCAAACAGCTCTCAGTCATTTCTATTCATAAAGATAACAACTACACTGTTGCATCCAGTAAACCTGCAAAAATATCTCCAAGCAACACTTCCAAAGCTCACTTTGTTATAAAAATGTCAACTGTGATTAAAAAGCTGGTGACCTCATCCTACTTTTCAGGGACATAGCTTGATCAATTTGCTTGATCAGAGCTTGATCATAGATTTGAGTCCAGTCTTTTAGTCATTGCATATTCTCCCCGAGCATTTATAGGTTTTATCTGGGTGCTCCAGATTCCTCTTACAACTAAGCATATTTCTAAGAGTAACTGGTCACTCTGAATTGACCCTAGGTATGAATATGTGCCTGACTCTCCCTGTTTACCCAGTGAAGGCGGGTAACTTATCCAGGGTGTACACTGCCTGTCAACTGTGTAATATTTCAAATTAAGTTTTCTAAATTTCAACATGCTCCATAATCATGTGCAACATCTGTCGTCTTTGTCAAAAGTTTGACTAACAAAACAAAAAGTGATATTTAAGTTAAAAAGCACACAGTAGAGGACTATATTTGGTGCTAATTTATTTTCTAAAGGTCAGATCAACCAAAACACATTTCTTTCTAATAATCCTTTTACACCTACTAGCAGCCTTTGTTAGTCAGGAAATAATTATGTCATGACAAAATGAAAAAACAGAACAGAATGGACACCTGTAGTGAGAATGTAATGGAAGAAATAGATGTGCCTCATGGTTACTGACAGTGTGACAGATTTTTTTTCCTAATGACGCTTAAAGAAAAAGAAAAGAATGTCTGCACCCAATTTCTCTTAATCTTTAGAATGCGCTATACACCTTTGTCCCAAAGTTACGTGTGAAACGCTGACGCTAACAGTCATACAGAAGTAGACAAAAGAAAAGGACGAAAAGAGAAGAAAAACCTCATAACGAGAGACTTAGGTTCTCACTGGATACTCTTGTTTGTTTCCTCCCACCGTTCAAAAACATGCTTTGAGGCTAATTGGTGACTCAGTTGCACTTAGTTATGAAAGTATGTCTGGGACTGTCCTTTTCTGTGTTTTCCTTGTGATGGATGGATGGATGGATGGATAGATGGATAGATGGATGGATGGATGGATGGATGGATGGATGGATGGATGGATGGATGGATGGATGGATGGATGGATGGATGGATGGATGGATGGATGAATTTAGTGTTTTCACTCAAGCACAGTGTTCATATACTCAAACTGTTTTGATGCTGAAATGTAATCTGGTTACACTACAGACCAGGAAACAAACATCCATTGTTTTGTCCCTTTGATGACCCAGGATTCAATGAATAAAAGGAGGGTGTGAAGACTGAAAGAAGATTTTTATTTCAAACAATCAAGTTTTTCATGGTCTGGTTCCTCCAGAGACTGAATCCTTTGACTAATTTAGAAATCTGTTCATTTTACTGTTGTTCATCTTGATTCGTTGTGGTGCTATTTTCTCTATTGTATCTTATTTACTGTTATATGCTTGCATTATTGAAGACTGGCGGTGGGGAATTTTATTCCTATTCCCTGTACAACAGTTCGTAACAAATTATTGAACAATGATATGTAAATGTAGTTCCACATCTTAATAAGTGAGGGCTTCCAAACTCTTACATGATGAAAGCAGTCAGGATATAAAGCATGGCTGGTTATAGCAACACTATTAATCGGCAGTAAAAGGCTTGTTTTATTGATGAGAAGAGGAAATGAAACCTATTGATGATCCTGAATGGAAAAGTGTGTCTAAATCCTTCATTACATCATTTAATTATCTGTACACTATAATATATTAAATCACCCATGCTTGTAATTGACATGTTGGTCAAAAGGAATGTTGACTCACTGGGGTATTTCTGCTAATCAAAGTAATTATGTTTCATTATGTGTTGGATGAACTCACACTGTTAAACACTAAGAGACAGGATGACTAAGCTGCATGGACCTGCACCCTGAGGCAAAATTTGTTGTGCACAGAATAAAAATAAAAATAATGAAGGGATGAAAATATTTTTTTTAAAGAAAAAAACTTGAACAACAAGCAGACATTTCCTAAGTGAATTACTATTTACTTTTATATTTAATTGCCATTTCCAGTTTAACTGATCTTGCTGTAAAACTTAAAAGCCTGTCATATAAACAAAGAACTCCTCTTTGCCTATTTTTCTACTCTCACTTAATTGCAGCTTTTGAACGGTACGCTGGGTATTAAAGATGAGCCAGAACCCACAATGATGGTATAGAAAACATTTTTAATACGGTCAAACATTAACAGATGCACTCATTATCCCAGAGATTTAAGTGGTCATAAAGTGCTTAGAGGTTGCTGAATCTTAAAAATGAATTCTTGTGTTTTTCATTCATATTTTTTTTCAATTTTTGAAGTCAAAAACTCTGACCTTCAGTCACTCAGATGCATACTCACCCTCATCGCTGCACCCAGGCCCCATGCAGGGCTCAAAATCCTGAGTGTGAGGACAAGGAACGCTGAGGTCCAGCTGTGCCTTCAGCATCCTCTGTCTCATCCGCTTGCCCTTTTCACACGTGGCCGAGCTGCAGGCTGACCACGGAGACCAGTTGGAGTAGATACATGTCTCAGGAGTGTCATCTGCAGGATAGAGAAGAGAAGAGGGCACACTTTAAAAAGCTGTTCAGTATGCTTTCAATCTGGTATGTTTTTGTTTGAGAAAGATAGTGTGAAATTGGAATGGGGATATCGACCTTCCTCCTTCTCCTCCTGGGCAATGTCTGCAACAATGTCATCCACATTGTCTGGCACAATGTTGCACTGTTCGCCCTGTGGACACACAAACACAAACCACAAGCCTTCTCTTGAGATGGTGTTCTATTAGCAACCTTAAATCCAAAACAATAAGTTCTGCATAAACTTGGTGTGTGACTTTCTGTGCATCTAAAAGTCGAACAATATAAGTAACCACAACCTAAAGTGCAACAATCCTTTTAATTCCTCACAGCTGCCTCTAGGTGCCACTGAAGGACTGCTGCCCCTTGATCCCTTTCAGTTCTCAGTGTGTTTCACTAAGTATTACACTATCTGTAGGAAGCATCAATTTTTATTTGAATTCCATCAGGACTTGGTTTCAACGCTTTTTTTTTTTTTTTTTTTAGATATAATGGGTTTGTTTTTTCATTCGGCTTAAAAACAATCAACTGAAGTGAAAAACATCTTATTGCCATTTTAATCATGAAAATCAGACAAGAAATTCAAGAATGTCATCTAAAGTTAAATCTAATAATGTTAGATTGGAAATGCAGTCTCATGTTGTCACACTTGGAGGATATTGTATGATGACACTGTTTATCGCTGGTTAAATGTAGATCTTGATTATAACAATAAATCAGCCCCCTTGGTGAGTTGTTTCCTAAATATTTTGTAACCTTCTGTTCACATTCAAAATTTACCCTTTATAATTTATTTACCAGTCAGTAGAGACAATGACTGAGTTTTATCACTGTGGTGTGCTTTAATATACAATACTGATCAAGTCTATTACAATTTATATAAGGGTACAAAGGTACAAACATACTTTCCTGTCTCACAAAACTAACAATTAACTGTATTTACATTGAGACATTAAGGATAGTAAAACAAAGTCTGACCTTTCTGGCAATACGCTCCACCACCACCCTGGCCACAGGAGTGATGGCGCCCCCCTCAGGGTCGTAAAAAGGGCTCTGCGGATGATCCAGACTTGTCAAGGGACGTATTTTGTCCTGAGGTGCTGTGGGCTTGTTGGGTGACTAAAAGAACCACAGAGAAAGACACAAGAAGAGAAAGAACAGACATGGGCCAAAGCAGTGGGTTTTGGGGATTTCAAAAATAACACACTGAGGATTTTTTGTTGGGGTTTTTTTTTTTTTGAAAGATACATGTGCACAAGTACAAAGAGACCAAAGTGAACCCAAAGTTACTCAACAAAAATGCCCTACAAAGGACAAGTTTCAAAGTCAGAGAGCAGCTGTGGAAGACCATTGTAGTTTTTTTATGGGAGGTGCTCTTATTAGTCAACAGTAAAGGTCTGCCAGCATGAGGTTGATAGAAGCACCACTGCCAGAGGCAGTCTGGAGGCAGAAGACCAACTCATTCTTCACCACTCCCCCGCTGAGGCCACACAGAAAAACAAACTGTAGAGTAAGAGAAAAACTCTGCATTTAGGAGGGACAGGAAAATGAGGGGAAGGGTAATGAGTAGCCACTAATTAAAAGGTACAGTAAAATTAATGACACAAAGGATTGAGCTCACTGTTTTGTTACAGACCTCTGCTTTTAACAACTTAAACAACAGAGAGCCAAAGTACCAAAGTCACAGGCACGCACATGTGCATGCACAAATGTCTACACACAACAATGCATATGGAAGTTCTAAACATTGTTTCTGTTTGAAAATTTACTTTTCTACCTTGATGCACTGTAAACTTTTTCTAACTTGGCTATAACTGTAGATCCTCACTTTAGTACTACCTTAAAACCTTCATTTCCAAATGTTGTGATTTTTCCAATGTGGAGACAAAAACCTGCAGGGAACTCCTGTGATACAGATTTCACCAGTCAAATCTATGTCAAATGTATGTGTTGCTCATTGAATTTGTTGTTGACATTTTAGTTGTGTATAATTCAGTTTTATTTTGTTAGATTACCAATGCGTGGCTTTCACATCATTGTGCACAAAATACGATGAGTCACATGCAGCTGAAGTCATTATCGTCATTCTTGAAGGAATGATATAACGTTTTAAAATTCTATTCACACTGAATCACAAAATGTGTGCCTGTATGTTCAGATGTGAAGGAGTTAAGTATTAAAGGAAGGAGAATTACCATTAATGGTATTGTGGCAATCAGGCACTGAGGGGTTTAAGTGATCCTAACGGCCTATGTGAGCTGCTTGTAATGCTGCAGATACAACTGCTGACTATGTTGACGGGTGGGTCAATCAATGGGTCAAACTATAATACTTTGTTTCTTGTTGTTATCAGAGCACTTGTTCCTTTCCCTACATGCAGTATCCCTGCCTTGTGTTTCTTCCTCTGCGCCCCAATCAGCTCTCTCACACATTCATAATAAGCAGGCAGCTTGGAAACGACTGCTGCAAATGCTTTTTACAAAAGGTTTTACAAATGCACATCAGGAGATTTAATCCTGAGTCGCCAAGTTTGAGCAAGCACACGCAAGCAAGTAGAGAGTGAGGAAAAAAAAACACAAGAGGAGGAAGAGGGGAATAAGTAAAATTATTCTAGTGGCTGGCCAAAATAAACAAGGGAGTACAGTTCAGTGAGTTCATCTTGTGAGCGTGAAGGGATCAGCCAAAGGTTTCACAAATGTAGTCACAGAATTTGGTCAAACATAAAGCCTAATCTGTCAGCGCTGGCTGGAGACACTGAGCACGCAGCAGACAGCACCTCACAGTTACGGCTGGGAGGGAGGAACATTGTTCAAGGCTGTTAGAGGAGAATTGGATCGGAGATGGCACTTGAATTGTTGCAGCCCGGCAGTATGTGAGGAGGTGAGAGTGAGAAAGTGAATGTGAATGTGGGCTGACAGGCAGATGAAGAGGAAGAGGTCAAAATGATGACAAGGTCATAGCAAGGGTAAGTCTCAGCAGGCGATCAGAGCAAAGCAGACAGGTTGTCCAGGTCAGAGAAAGGTGGGAGCTTTTCCAAAAAGGCCCTGATCTCTACAGGCTCATAACTCAAAATGAGTCTCCACATGGGGAACACTGCAGCTTTTGTTGCATCATAGTAATAAAGACTTTCCTTCCTGAATGAAACCCATTCCTTCTGGTCAGTTTAAAACCAGGTTCCTTCATTTCATCTGCAAAATATTAATGATTGCCATGTAATGTATTCTCCTGGAGACCTAACTGCACTTAGACTTGGGGAAAAAAAACCCACTTCAAATGAACATGAGTTGAACAATGTAATAAGCAATAATAAATTACTTAATTTACTGCAACATTGTGCTTGTTTGTGGCAAATTAATCAAGAGACACAGTGATTTGATGTTCTATTTAACATCTGGATGATTGTATGCATGGATGTTTCCTTCACCTCGTATGTCACCCCACTGTCGGTGCCTGCATCCCACGGGATCATATCCTGCACCACCTTCTGGGCCCACCCACACTCCTTGGTGCACAAATCCTCTGCAGATAGACCCACATTCCAGTCTGGACTCGGGCCTAACATGGTCAGGAAGGACATAAGGTGACGGCTCCGGTCCACTGAGAATTCAGCTGAGGGAGCAGCCCGCCTGAGGAGAGAGAGCACAAGTCAGTTTAAACATTGTGTGAGTAAAGCTGAAGCCTCACTGACAAGGGCCGCCCCACACGTTCAGAAACCCAGGATTACAGGAAGAAAGTGTGTAAATGACTCTGCATTGTTTAAAAAACACTTCACCAAACTTAACTGTTCTTCTGCTCCAAAAGTTTTGAAGGGTTACAATCATTAGCATTTCTATGAAGCTATGATTGCAATAAAAGCAATAAAATAAAAATGTTTTTTTTTTTATCACGTATGCTCTTTTATTTTAGTTAAATGGAGTTAGAAAGTGTGCCCCATCCCAAGCATCCTGAAAGGCACCAAGTATAGAGAAAGATACAGTTAAAAAAAGCTGACACAACATGTTCCCTGATGAAGCTCCTTGTGATACACAATACCTATAGATATAGTTATAGCTGATCTACTCTACTATATAACTATAATACATAAGAAATAACTTTGAATATCTGTAAAACTGAAGTCAAAATGTAAGTTAAAGCAGAATGGAAAATAAAAGATTATGAACAATAGGAAGTCGCTGATACATTGGCCAAACGATGACTGTTTATAGGAAAAATGAAATAAAATTTATACAAATTTACAAATCATAGACTAGAAGCCTTTTCTAGATCACATCTAATTACACACCAACGCATGCACGCTAGATATGCAATGTTTTCTGAATTTTCTGTGACATTGCATACTGTAGATTCCATTTATTTCCTAAAGCGTTACTTTAAATTCTGCAGTGACGTACCACCCTAACTTTATTCTCACTTTAAAACTTGTTTCACTAAGTTTAATGATTATTAATAATGATAACAGTCGATGAATAATACATATTATGTAGAACACACTTTTCATTAAAAAAAGACGCCGCGCCAACACCTAAAATGACAAATTCAAAGAGAGTCCTTAAAGAAAGTTGAAAGCCTCTATAGAAAGGTAGGTCTTCCAAGTGCCTTTTAAAAGAGGCCACAGTCTGTGAGGTTCTGAGGTGGCTGGACAGGGAGTTCCACAGACAGGGTGCAGCTGCACAGAAGGCCCGATCTCCCGTGGTCGAATTTTATCCCCATAAGGACTGCAATTCTCTATAATGTGATTCTTAAAGCTGATGATGTTCCAACGAAACACAACTCCAATTCCACACACGCACACACTTGCATTCGGGCTGTTCACATTTCACAATTCCCCCTCGCCTGAACTTGAAACTTGGAACTATATTTCTAAACACACATGTAAACTGGTTCGGTGGTCTGCTTTCTGGAACCCACAAA
>OMNM01034745.1:0-11585 GCA_900302745.1 Parablennius parvicornis | reverse complement strand
GAGAGACAGAGAGACAGACAGAGAGAGAGACAGAGAGAGAGACAGAGAGAGAGAGAGAGAGAGAGAGAGAGAGAGAGAGAGAGAGAGAGAGAGAGAGAGAGAGAGAGAGAGAGCGGGTGAGAGAGAGAGAGAGAGAGAGAGAGAGAGAGAGAGAGAGAGAGAGAGAGAGAGAGAGAGAGAGAGAGAGAGAGAGAGAGAGAGAGGGAGAGAGAGAGAGAGAGAGAGAGAGAGAGAGAGAGAGAGAGAGAGAGAGAGAGAGAGAGAGAGAGAGAGAGAGAGAGAGAGAGAGAGACAGAGAGAGAGAGACAGAGAGAGAGAGAGAGAGAGAGACGGAGAGAGAGAGAGAGAGGGAGAGAGAGACAGAGAGAGAGAGAGAGAGAGAGAGAGAGGGAGAGAGAGAGAGAGAGAGAGAGAGAGAGGGAGAGAGAGACAGAGAGAGAGAGAGAGAGAGAGACAGAGGGAGAGAGAGACGCTGAAAAAGTAAAAGGCGGAATGGAATTTAGGGAGTGCTGAAAGAGAAGACAGCTAATCCCACTGTGGTGGGGAGACGCCACCTACTAGTGGGCCCATGTTGGCTCTTTACATGACCACACGCTCCTCTCATGTGCTGCCTGCAGCACAGGGAACCTCTGCATGCGTGCACAGTCCCAACACTGCATGTCATCTGAGCACGTGAGGATCTGCTCAATGTGTAAGTTTAAGTAACCGAATCGCAAGTTAAAAAAGAAAAAATAATCATGCACAGTCCCATCAATGCATTCAATCTGTGCTGCAGAAAGAAAGAACATATGGCGATCTTTTCACTCAGTGTAAGTAATATACTAAATTTCAAGAGAAATGTATGTCGCAGGAAAGTTTACTTTAAATGAAAAAACTGCATTTGTCAAATTAAAAAAGAGCATCCCTTTATGTACATGTTATCATATGTATAACTGAAGTGAACAGTGTGCAAAAAATTACTAGTTTTTACATGCGAAGTGAACTAACTTCCAAGAGCCTTCTCCAAATGTCATCAAGCCTGTATTGGTGTGAACCTTCACTTTAGTGATTACTCTTAGAGATGTATTCATTTTTACAGGTATTTAAAGCTCCAGAGGATTGTTTCATTTTATTGTATGCGTGGCACATTGGTATGTTATGGAAATATGTTTTTGTTGGCTATGGAAATTATTTATGCACGTATTTTTTTTAAAAAGAAGAACGCACCTACTCCTTAGAGGCTTTTTGTTATTCTTTGATTGGGTGATAAACCTGTTTTATGCTCACAAAGTACTTTTCATGCCCTCAAGACACATATTTTTCAAAGTGCTTAATTGCATTCCTGAAACTAGCTGCTCTCGTACAGTATTTACTCAGTAAATTAAAAGGGGCTGAAAAATGCTTATGCAGTATAAAGCTTCTGATTTTGAAAGATAGTTTAGTTTTATCTTGTAGAAAATTACTGCTGCAAAGTTTATGAAACCAAAACTTAAGTCAAATAATTGAGCTTTGGGCGCCCTCTACTGGGAATACAGGTTGCATTACACTCGGAATTGGAATTACTTTTCAGGGCAGTGAACGATGGAGAATATTGATATATATATATAGATATATATATCTATATATATTAGGGGGAAAAAAACCTACAGATACAATAAAATACCTTGCGCATTTTTCCTGCAGGGACTTTCTGTAAATATATTTACACAGCACAGAATAAGTGAACGTAAATTGATCACCAGGACTAGTAGTAGGCCTAGTTGAGGGTCTGGATTGTTGCTATCTAATCATGCAACTTGTGTAAAGAGCATATTGTATTTGTCAGAGGTTTAAACGAACAGCTGTCTCCAATTAAAAGCTAAACCCTGAATATAAATGGAGAGGAACTCACTGACCAAAATAGACTGAAAGAAGACGTGCAGAATGAGCTTATCAAGTTCGGGTGGTATCTCATGAATGTGTGCAGTATCCCACACTGAGTTTAAAAAAAAAAAAAACTAATTATACACACACGTAAGAGTAAAGAGGGGGGAAAAGACTATATGTCTCACTGGGTAACAACAAAAGAAAAACTGGAAAAACAAAAGGAAAGAGTATAAGTAACATGATCCCACCAAATCCCCCATTAAATAGACAGTGGTTCCACAGGAGGTTTCTGCAAGGGATCGTATTAAGGACTGACGGGGGATTTCAAGTTACTTTATATATTCCTGAAAGACTAAGGCATGTCTAAACCTTTTTCCTTATATACAATATGTTGACAGTTTAATTGCATGATGTAAGTTAGACTGCTGCTCTTCAGGTGTTTTGTTCTTGAAAAGAAAAGAAAAAAAAAAAACACAAAATGGATTAACACCGACAATTATTACAATTATATAAGAAAGCAAAGTAGATAATATCTGCTATTAAATGCTAAATTACAAGTGAACTGCAGCCCCCGGGGCAGGAATTCCTTCCCATGCTCTTTAGACCTCTTTTGGACACAAGAGAGATCATTTCTGTGCTGACTGGACTTTGCTTGTGAATGCAGGCAAAAAGCATCTCACTGACCACAGTTGTGTGATTTAGGGACTCCTCCCATGCCTCTAGTCAGCTGAAAAACTCTGGAAAAAGCTTGTCGAATGCGTGAGGTAAAACTTGTCAAAACCCATTATTATAGGTTCCCGAAGCCAACTTATCCTCCCAAGAAAACTGTTTAGGATATTTCTGCACCCTTCAATCCCAGTTTTATAAACAAACACCATCTGTTGGTGTTTAGTACCAGCATATTAATGCATATGCATTTTCTTGGAACCTTTTGTTGTGTTTAAAAAGCTGAAAACAATGTAGAACAAACAACCAAATACAAGGAAGTTCAGAGGAAGGTGATTTAATAAGCCAGCTGGTTTCTTCCCCCATAATGTGAAGTTGAGGAATGGTGTGTGTTACTGTTGCAACGTGTGTGTTGTTCCCAGCTGAAATTGGAGTGTCCAGCTGTCGGAAGCAGCTGCGATTCAATCAGTGACAGACTATGAAATACTTCCCCTCCTACTGAGGTCAACGCTCTCAGAGATGTACTGTTAGACACGGCTGGACACACAGGAGTAATTTTTACCCCCGTTAATCATTGAAGACAAAAAGATACTTTCATTCCTTGTCCACGACCACATTTTCCCTAAATGACTCCTTAGACTGTTTTGTTAAACCCTGAAGTATATTTAAGACATTATAAAGTCACAAGTATAAGGTAGAAATTTCTCCTCGGAGCACAAATATGCTACTGTGCTGTCCATCTAAGGACGAAGGCAAGGCACACTGTGGAAAGTCCATCACAAAGCAAACATAAAAACACAGACAATCACACACTCCAACTCACACCAAAGGGTAATTTAAAGTAACCTCCTCAGTCATGTTTTCACACCATGGGAGTTCCCTCCAAGGAATTGCCATGAGGAAGGGCTCTGCGCTTAGATTTGAACCAGTGAGGCCAGAGTGTGTTAACCACAACACCACTGGACTGCATCCTGCTTTCACTCATCCTCAGTTGGGAGCCGTCTAATTGGACCACAAGACTGCTGCCCTCCAGCAAGAGGACCGGTGTGATTCTGGACTCGAGGCCTTCCTGTGTAGTCTTTGCATGTTCCTCCATGTGCAAATTTTGGCATTTCTCCAGATACTGGAGACTCCAGGTCTTCCTCCCACAACACAGACCAACATGCTAGTTTAGTTTATAACGTTACTCAGAATCTGCTGGCAGCCCGGTGATGGACTGGTGGCCTCTGCATGGTGTAAAATGTATTCCGCTTACTGTCCGCTGGGACTCCAGCTCCTCTAAGCCTTCACTTAGATAAAGAGGGTACAGAAAATGAATAAATTGGTGACAGCTGGACCTCTAATATGATTGAGAAAATTTCTCATTTTTAAAGGCATTTAGAATGCTTTGTGTTTCTGACAAACCCAAGAATGTGAACTCCTTATAGGTGAAACTTAGTGTGAAGCAATAACAAGGTTTCCTTTGTCAGTTCAACTTGACAGTAACCATTTTCATATGTGTCCATCTGATAATGAAAAAGGCGGAAGATCACAAAGATTGTAGCCACAAGATCAGACGAGTGTCTCAGAAACTGGTAGCCTGAACATGTCAACCCGTCAAAGAGGCATCACGAGCACATACACAGAAAGTCAACACTAACTATAGCAGTGACTGGTATCTGAGAGTCTGTGCTACCATTACCCAAAATAAACAGCAATACAGGAATATCCTACTCGGGGGTACACTCAACACACACTCAAACAGATATTTAATACACAAGAGTCAAGTATAACACTACAACTGTGATATCACTTTGGTATCTAGTTCATCCGACAATTTTAGACAGTTGCTGCTAGAAGACGGCCCTCCAGTTGCCTTCCATACCGATGTGTGGCTGAACCTCTGTAAACGTACCGTGACTTTGGCCCTCGACACCTGGGATTGGCTTCAGTCCCCCAGGACCCTGAATTGGACCGAGCTGTATTGATTGATGGACCCTTGGCAATTTCAGACCTCTTTGCAGTGTCATTGTTACCAGGAAACTTTTTTTTTTCCAGTTTACATTTTGCTTCTCCTTTGTCACACCGACAAAATCTGTTTTTGACCTGAATTCTTTAACATCCACAATAAGGGACTATATTATTTTATAACTTCTGTACAAGACCTATTTTTTTTTTCATACAACCTAAAACCTTTTAATTTTTCATTGCTATGATATATACACAATTGAATTTCACAGGAAATTAAAAATGGAAAAACAATTGTTACACTTTTTAAAATCTAAGTGAGTGATGGAGTCAAGGTTCTCATTTGAGCACCTGGCAGAGGAGCCTCTCGAGACTCAAGTTGTAAGAAACTATTCTCAATAAGCCTCAGTGGCCCTGAAATATTCATTGTGTTGCCTGTGGTATGCTCCTGCCCCCTGCAGGTCTGGAAAAGCACTTCGACATTTGAATCTGACAGGTCAAGTTGCTTACGGGTTGTTGATGTTTTTTTTAACCTCTGTGATTAAAACAGATTTTAAACTGACTCACACTTGACTAACTTTGTTGTTGCATCTTTTTACTCTGGCAGTTGCGGTTTTGACAATATCCTCAGGCCATAGTTTAGTTTTCCTTCACAGGTAATTCAGTTGAAAAGCTTGCTCAACAAAAAATTAAACATGTAAAAAGATGCAATGAAATTTAAGTCCTACTTCAGATCCCCCAAATTCTGGGTGATATGATCCTGAGAAGGAAGACATCACACTGGTCACACTTGAGATTTGCACAGTGGAACACGTTTTCTGTCACCTATAATGTATTTAATGTGAACTAGTGCCATGCAAGAAGACGTCCAACACAGAACCCCTGTTGTCCATCTGAAGATTGAGGTTTACCAACTTGTCATTTTTGTCAAGTCGATCGAGCACCATAGAGATGAAGTGGCTTGGCACCAGTTCATCCTCTTTAATGCATGTAATGTACTGTTGATCAGTGTGTTGCGAAATAAATGTCTGTCCAAAACGGGTCTCTTGTAAATGACACTGCATGCCATGGTGCACTTTACTGCTTAATCAAGCACCATGCATAAATAGTACAAAAAGTAATAAGAATTTGGTTTTAATAGTCATTTCCAGTGTCCTGTAAGTGTCTATTGAGAGGGTGAAAGAACTTTGTTGTTGGGTGGACACCTAGAGTAATCTAACATAAACAAAAAAAACAGTCAGTTATTATACAATTAGTAACTCAGTTTTTAATACTGTGATGACATATCGATTTATCAAAATCAAACTTGTGTCTGGAGGACGATAGAAGGGTTAAACTACCCATTGTCATCTCAGTGGTCTGCACTGATTAACAGTATTTAATTTTTGGCAGGACGCACAGCATTTCAAAGAGAAGGTTGGCCCCAGTCAGCGCTGTATTGCCTGTCGAGGGAAAAACGACAATAAATAAATGATGAAAATTGGACGTGAAGTCATATATGAATGAAGAGTACCTGAAGTGTCATAAACTGGAGCCACCTCCACCAAATCACATCCGACTAGGTTGAGACCACGGCAGCCCCGAACAATTTCAACACCCTAAATTCAACCGAACCAAGAAAAATACAGTTACAAACTTGTGTGGTGGAGTGAATTAGAGAAAAGTGCTTTTTCACAGCCTTTACCTGTATGGGAGTGAGCCCCGCTATCTCTGGAGTTCCTGTTCCAGGAGCAAAGCCTGGGTCAAGAGCGTCGATATCAAAACTGAGGTACACTGGACCGCTGCCCATCTGAGCCCGGACTTCAGCCATTAGAGGCGCCAGAGACTTGAACCAGCACTCTTCTACCTGGACCACACGGAAACCCTAAAGAATGACATTACAAAAGATTTGTTTTGAATGTTAATCAACACAATAGGACTTTCCAATAATACTCAAACAGGAAAACAGGTGTGTAAATAAAATATGAATCCCTAAATACAAGCCAATCATTTTGACGTTTATTGTTGCTGGTCCACATTAGTGGAACCAAAGCTTTACAGCCTGCGAAGTCCAATACTGGATACTGAGGGAATCTGAACCCAAGTTAGACCTGTCCGACATGCCGTTTAGTCCTTCTGCCTCCTGGATACCACTCTGATCACTGTAAATTTCACTGTGGACATAAATTATGTTCACAGTGAAAATTCAGTGGATGGCCATTCCAGTGAGTCAAACATAGCAGCAAACAGACAGTGGTCAAAAAACCTATTAGCCTTCCCTGGTCAACATCCTCTTTCACCATGACAGGAATCCTCTCTTTACATCACAACAGCATCACCCTGTGGTTATTTTAACAAACCCACTTTCCTCTGTTTGGGTCCTACATTATCAGAATTTTGGTCGCGCCACAGACTGTAAAAAGGCAATAAAAAAAAACTTGGCTTACCCTCTAAAGTCTTTGTTCAGAGGTAATGTTTTACTAAAGTATCATGCAGTAAAATATTTCTGATATGCCTTGCTGTATCTTGTCATTGCATATCCCGATTTGCCTTTAATGGCCAAATATGTCCCATGAAGTAGAGAGATCGCTTCTCAACAACACTTGTTATGTCTCAATGACATTAAAGCATAGATAGTCTAGAACTTTTAAATTTTTGAAGATAAAAGATGACTGTTTGGTACCAGTGGCCCCTGTGAATCCCCCCCTGTTGACTTGGGCCCTATGACTCCGTACGTGGAGCAAACAGTTTTGAACCTGGGTTTTAAAATGAACAGCGATTTTAACTAGACTGACAGACAAGCGCACCGGTTAAGTCCAGCTTCTTCTATCTTAGGAAGTTGGCAAAGGTGAAACCCCTAATTGCACGCCAGCACTTTGAAATGGTAATTTATGCTTTTATTACATCTCAGCTAGATCACTGGAGTCAGCAAGTCATCCAGTTTGTTCAGAACACTACAGCTTAATTGCCAACAAGAACATGCAGACTTCCCTCCACTGGATACTGTTGCATTTTAGAATTCATTCTGAGATTCTTTTATTTGCAAGTTTTTGAATTGTCCCACCTTATCTCATGAGCTGCTTCACTCCTACTTGGTGCCTTAAGTCAGCTGATCAGCTGCTCCTGGAGGTACTGAGGTCCAAATGGAAGCTTAGAGAGGACAGAGACTTTTCAGTTGCTGTCCCTGAGTTATAGGAACGAGCTCCCACTGTTCATTAGACAAGCCCCTTCATTGTCCATTTTTACCCTCCGAAGACCCAAACTAAGTATTGTGGTCCAGACAACCCAATCACGTCCACATACGTGGACGTCAGGTCCTCAGAGTGGTAAAACTAAACTTAAGACCCATTATTGTTTGACTTTCAACCCAGCTTGAGACTATGCTTCCATTTTTAATGTTGCCATTTTATTGATCCATTGTTTTGCAGTTTATGTTTGTAGGATTTTAATGTCTATTTATGTACAGCGCTTTCTTTTAGCTGTGGTTGCTTTAAAGTGCTATATAAATAAAGTTCAGTTGGTCAAGCAGTGTACCTGTGCACGGCTCCATTCATATGAATCTGCAGTGTATCCTGTACCCCTCAGACCAATCTGCGCCACCCTCTTGCAGTCCAGTAGTCCGTCGTCAACGCAGCGTCTAAATGGAGTCCCATGCCAAATCTTCTCTCCCAAGGCAACATCACTGGTGTCAGCGTGAGCATCAACATGGATTAAACCTACTGGGCCATGCCTAACAAGTAAAAAGATAACATGAAAAAGATACGTTTTTCACTATTAATCCATGCACATAAGAATAATGACACATAGTTAACTCCAAGAAGCAGCCTCAAACAATCCCAACTTTTATCAATATGGATCATGCATATTCAGCACTTGGCAATGAAATATACTTACTTTTCAGCGACAGCTTGCAAGATTGGGTATGTGATAGTGTGATCGCCACCTGCAGACACCAACATTTCATCTGATGAATGAATGTTTGGCCTACATGTAATAGAGCTATTTCAGAAGTTAATAATTAAACCCCTTAGATAAGAATTCATTCACTTGTTACAAAACTTTTAGGAGATGACCCCAGTGGGAAAATGGACAGGCACTGGAAGTGTTTCTATTTAAGATCTGTTTTTCACCTAGTCACTCACCCATTGTGAGAGGGATGCACCCAGTAGCCACGACCTTTCTGTAGGTCTCTGTGATACGTCTGCAGGTGTCCTTCAGGTCATACAAATTCACATTAACATCTCCAATATCAGCCACCATGAGGGACTCGTAAGGTGAAGCTCTAGTGCCGCTGTTGTGAGATCTGAGTAAAGCAGATTCGACTCTGATCTGGCGTGGGCCAAACCTGAAGAGACAGTATAAGAAATGCATGGTGTTATAGATAAAGAATAAAGCAAGATTTAGGGGTAATTTTACAAGTGCAGCACATTTAGAATTAGAAATTAGCCTCAAATGCAGCTTTCTAGACTTTAGGAGGAATTAAAAAAAAAAAAAACCCACACACAGGGATAAATGCAAACCCACTATTCTGACATTACAAGGGATTTTGGCCCAGGGTACCGTGGTTCACTGGATATTTGCTCCGTTTTCTTATCAAGTACTTCAGCAAATCCTAAAAAGCTGAAACACGCCAGTGTGGTTCACTGATTACAGGTTTCTCATTAGCCATTTGTGTTAATGGTTACTTCTTCATGTATGCCTAATCAAGTCAGTGCAGTTTTTAAAAAAATTTTTTTACCTGATTTTTGATTTTCAAACAACTTTTTAGAGATGCTTTAGCACCCTAAATAATGTTTTGTGTTCATGCATTAAACGTCTCAAATGTTGCATTCAATTAATTGTAGTTTCTACAAAAGTATTTTGTGTGTAATATATCGCAGGTCTTAAAACCGTTTTTTTTTTGTTTGTTTGTTTTTTTTACAACAAAATGCAATGAAAAAAAAGCAGGAATCTTGAAAAACCTGCACCTTGCTCCAGGTCTGTTGGAGGTCCCGATGTCGATCGGTACCCCGATGAAGGCTGCGTCTAGCCCGGCTGCAGAGTCCTGGAACGGTAATCTGGCCATGGTGGGGATCCCCGACACCCGTGCAACAAACTCGGCGCTCTGAGGAACATTGAAGCGTTTCCCTGAGTATTCTCTCTTTGGGGGTACGACTGGGACTTGCCTGGCCCTGGAGGAAACCGGAGCTTGGCGGGCTGGTAAAAAGAAG
Source organism: Parablennius parvicornis (assembly GCA_900302745.1). NCBI lineage: Eukaryota > Metazoa > Chordata > Actinopteri > Blenniiformes > Blenniidae > Parablennius > Parablennius parvicornis. Next base: position 1,938 of record OMNM01034745.1, on the reverse strand, counting down.
TCTGCAAAAGCAGCGCCTCCTAAGTTCCTTCTGAGTCCGAACATGTTTGTGTTCTGAGGTGAACCCGGTAGCGGCAGGTCCGCAGTTTATATAGTAACAGGGTGTGTTCAGTGAAGCTGGTAATATTTTTACCCCGAGTCTGAGGCACAAATTGTCTCAAATGTCAAATCAAAAGCACAAGATATTTTAGTATGTGAAACGCTTTGAATTCGTTTCGGCTACACTATCTGTACTATGTGAAGTAATGGATACATTTGTTTATATTATTCAAGGGTTTTGCTTGCGATTGCCAGATAGACGAAAACGGTTTCAGGTCCATGAAGGCAACATTCGCATGAACTGGTTTAAACGTGCAGAATCAAAAATTAACTTTAGTTATCAATTAGAGGAAAATGCTACAGCTTCTTGAGAACACAACCACACAACACATGCTCATATCTCATCATTAATTAAATTTCAGTAAGTAAAACAAGAAACGAGGCTGTTCTCCAGATACACCTGTTTAAACTCAGCTCTTTCACATTTCAAATTTGCATATTCACATACGTGCATGTAAACACTTCAACCGGTTATGAAAAGCCATTTGAGCATTTATTATATTTCTTTGACATCCAACTTAAGATCCATGTACTAGTAAGTTCTTCGTCCTCACTAACAAAAACAATTCAGTGCACTAGTAGAACAATCGTTACACACTGGTAGAGCGACGGTGTCTTACTAATAATGTTTTTTCCATTACTTGTGCCACTATTGGCCCACTAATGGCCCACAATCAAACCTTACTAGACTGTGCTGTACTTGTAACACTGCTAGTCGCAACTAATAGCCATATGTCACTCACTAGTAGCCTCTGGGACCCTACTAGTAGTGACAAAGTGCCCACTAATAGCACTATTAAGGCATTTTTGACCTCACTCGTACTACCAGTGAGTGCCAAAATGTCCAGTAGTGGTACTCGTAGGATATATTTCATCTTACTAGTGGTATTAGTAACAGCAAGGATGCCCACTTGTACTACTTGTAAGGCCCACAATGTCCACTAGTAAAATAGTTGCTTGCAACACCGTCACACTTGATTTGGTTGACTTGGTTTTAATAATAATTTTCAAAAAGAAAAAAAAAAAGGTCAGAGGCAGACAAAATGATTACATAAAATTTCAAGAGACAGTGGACAGATGAATTCTTATTTGTTCTGTATGAGCTCTCTGTGCTGCTTGATATATAAACAAACATGCCTGTTTCAAACAAACTCTGAAGCCATTTCAAAACGAAGCATCCAAAATTCAATCAAAGTTATCAACCTGGTAGTAAAGTCAGAAAAAGGAAACTAGCACAGCTCCCTGCTTCATTTCAGCTTCATGTTATCCACATAGTAACACCTCGTTTCATCACTGAAGTGGACAGAAGCACAGACATCAGCTGTGTGTTTGGGTGAGGTTCCCAAAAGAAAACTCTTTGAAAGGAAATGTGCTTACTACCGCGCTTTTGCCAAACAAGAGGTGAGAATATTCTGAATGCAGTTTTGGTATTGTTGGGGAGGAAAATCATCTCAGCTGGTCCAAACTTGCAAGTGTTTGTACTGATGGTGCCATAAGAATGTAAAGCAATAAAAAAGGGTCCTGTTGGCCTCATGAAAAAGGGAGATGGAATACCCAATTTGCATCAGCATCCACTGCATCATCCACCAGGAGAATTTCCAAAATGTGATGCAAAGGGCTGTGGGGAGAGGAAGTCACCGGTGACACACATCAACACTATTCAGAAACACAGAGGTGAACAGGAGAAACAACCATACAGAGTTTCGGACAACACAGGTGACTTCAAAATAAAACAGGCTTGACACACAAGGGACCCTTACAGAAATACTACCATTACAAAACTATAGGATAGATTCTTTCCCTTTTTTTCTTGCAATTATTATTTTTTTTTACCTGAGGT
>OMNM01034743.1:0-14544 GCA_900302745.1 Parablennius parvicornis | reverse complement strand
AGGCAGAGGGGGGTACATGTGGTGGATTCTGAGCCCAGTAGGGGTGAGTGTTTAAGGGGAGAGGTGAGGCCATTTGGTGAGCTGGAAGTGTGGTGGTGGCCGATATCCAGGTTGGCGTGGGATGTTCATGGTGGATGCTTAGCCCAGCCAAGGTGAGTTTTATTGGGGAAAGGTGAGGCCACATAGGGCCCTGGAAGTCTGGTAGAGGGAGAGTTCAAGGATGAAGGGGGTGTACTTGGTGGATAAATAGCCCCGCCATGGTTATTGTTTTGAATCAAATGTGAGTGGCTGAGTGGGTGGACTTGTGGATGCTTCTCCCAGCCAGGGTCAGTGTTTTGCATCAAATGTGAAGCCAGTGGGGCTTCTGAAGTCTGGTAGTGGGAGAGATCCAGGTGATGTGTGTTCTTGATCAATGCTTAGCCCAGCCAAGGTGATAGTTATTGGGGCACGATGAGGTCATTTGGGTCTCTGGAAGTCTGGTGATGATAAATCCACACTGGTAAACCGAAGTGGATCACATGCAGGCTATGTTAAACAATCACATAATACATGCAGGCAGTTGTAGTTCTAAATATTTTATGATATCTTTTGTCACGAAGCGACCGCAGCAGTTTCCCTTTGCACACGGTTCCATTTTTTGGGATTTCTACCTCTGTGTGCTCTTCACAATTTGGCACATGCCATGCACATCAACAGTTTTCCACTTCTGACATCTGATGCACACCGTCCACTCTTTTAGTACCTGTAACCTTTCAATATGAAGAGAAAAGAAGAAAAACTGCAGGAAGAACACTGGCAGTCTACAGTTTCTTTAGACCAACAGTATGTTCGATTTAAGTTAAGCACAAGAGCCAGCTCGACTTTTGCATGAATACAAATGTAACGTGCCCCTTTTCCTAAATATCATCCTCATATGGTATTACACACTTACTGTACAACCGACCACCATTATACATCGTGATTACATAAAATGAACTGAGGAGGTTCGATGAGGTGAAGGCTGCCGCTTCACTTTGGGGCCTCATGAGCAGATAAACCCTTGTAATTATATTACAAAGAAACTGCACGAATAGGGATTTCTATAAACACAGAGATTTGTGCTTGATTAGCTTCATTCACGGTGTACTGATAGTGCCACTCAAATTATCCCTTTTTATCCACACTCGATGGACATCCTTTAATTTTTTAGAGGCCTGGGTAGATCTAACTTAAAAGTAGGGAACACATTGCATGATATCAATCAATACCAGGGTTATGAAGAATAATTAGGTGCTGTTAAAGTTCACTTGAAGCTCTTCAAATATCTGTGAAAGAGTGGATCAGGTGTTTGGGATGTGAAAAAATATCTTTTGCATGTATTTCTGTAATATTTAAATTAATATTTTAATGCTGTTTAATTAGTGTTGTACGCAGGACCACCTAACCTGAGACCGAGTAAGGCAAGGCAAGGCAAATTCATTTATAGAGCACCATTCAAACACAGGGCAATTCACAGTGCTTTACATAGAATTAAAGGAAATTAAAAGAAAAGAGTAAAGACCAAGACCAGAGCATCCCAAGACCGAGACATTAAGAGATCCAGATCATCTATCAACATCTTCCTCTCATCACTGCTGTTGCAAACTTCCCCCCCTTCAGCTTTCATCGCAAATGGCACTCCAGACAATTTCCCTCAGTGGACCTATAGATGTAAATGTGACTGTAAATGTATTAGCGCCTCTATATAGTCCTATAAATATACATTCTCCACTCAAATAATTCACTTCAGCCTCCCTGCTGTCAAATGAATGCCATCGAAAGAGTTTGATCAGATGTCAACATGTAAGTAACCATTCTTCTTCAAACAGGAACAGACAAGTCGTACAGCTCGGGGAAAAAAGGGTCTAAAAAAAACAACAAGTAAATAGGAAATGACATCAGTAAAACTTACCTGAACAAAAACAGAGCAACTTTACAGGCTGCACACACCTACAAACACACAAACGTGCTCATTGTGTCTCACTCGCGGCCCACACTTCCTATCACATTACTCTTCCTCCCAGAGGCCAGAGCATGAATCTTCATTCAGAGAGATACAGACAGAGACGGAAAACGTGATCGAGGCTACACAATGACTGCAGTGAGTCAGTGCTTGTAATGTGATTTGTCACTCCCTCTGCTCTCCCTCTGATGTGATTACGGGACGGGCTTTGGCCGGCCGTGTCAGACGAGATGACGGCCTCCGATAGTAGAAAGCCAAGCCCGAACCAGTTTTTGGCCCGACTGCAATCTGCGTCTGGATGCAGTATCAGAGAAGATGACCAAGACAAATATACTGTATGTGGGGAGTGTGTGGTTTTCCAGTGTGTTTTCACTGAAGAATATATCATCTTATTTTGACTTTCTACTTTCACATTTTGTTATTTTTGTGCTCCGAATGTTATGAAATTTGACCATCACACACACTTATGGTCACATCTGCCTTTAGAAAGTATATACAAAATACTACCAATAGTCAATAATATTTAATTGTATTTAGAGGCGGCCGTGGCTCAGTTGGTAGAGTGGGTTGATTGTGAAACAGAATGTTGTAGGTTTGATTCTCTATCAATCTACATGATGAAGTGTAATTTTCTCTATGAATGGGCTGAGCACCTTGCATGGCTGCTGCCTCCATGTGTGTGAGAATGAATGAATGGGATTAACAATACAATCTGCTTTGGGCAATGTTCAAGTGCTGGAATAGTGCTATATAATTGAAAAACATTTACTTCAGCATACACATTGCATTTTCAACTTTCGGTCCTGAGGGACACTTGACATTCAATGTCTTTGTGTTCTGCCTGCAGCTGATGGTGGCCAGTGTAACATTTTGGACAAACATTCATAGCTTGCAATTAGTACACATGAAGAAGCTCTTCAATGTCTGCAAGACTTCAGAAGATACTGCGCTTTACTTCTCCGTCATAGCACTTGTTGTTCACTAAAACACATCCACCCAGATTTATCCCATTTTCATTCTCAATCTTTTCTTTTGTGTCAATCCATTCTCCTTCATCTCTTCACCTCTCTTTCCTTTCATTTTCTCTGTAAATCCTCATTATTATCAATCCCACCCCAAACCCCTCCCTTCTTTTTTGTTGTCCCTCTTGTATACGCGGTGCCCCTCCCCCTCTTCATCCCTCCCTGCAATGGGTGGCTTAGGGGGTAGTTGGCAGCTGTGATGGTGGTAGATTGGATGAGCGATGGGGAGCAAAGGGGAGGGGGTGCTGGTTATAGCTGGCATGGGTTTTCCACTTGGCAAAGACGGACATGGGCAAATTGGATAGGTAACCTGTGCCTGGTGCCAGTGTTCAAGGTTAGGGCTGGCTCTGCATGGGTGCATCCAATTGACCCCCATCTGTTCAGCAGGGGTACATTGACCCAATCTCAAGTGCTTGTGTCTGACCAGAGGCTATATAAGTACACATGCACATGCACATTGCATGCAATAATGCCCTCATTTTCCACCACACATACTCAGGGTCCAGTTGCACATGAAATCACCCACTGACACAAATCCACAGGAACTCTTGCCATTTTCTTGTTCCACATTCACCCCCCAACTCTCACACGCCACTGGATCATGCACATGACGCTAAACCCTTCACCCAACATTCATCCCAACTTAATCATCATTCTCCCTCGGATTGCAGTAGCAAAGCATCACGCCACAGCCCGTAAACTATCACATACACTAGGACATATGGACCGCACGGTAACTGAGTGCGGCTGTACTTCAACCACACACGCTCACTCTGGCTTCGGATGGAAGTGTGTCTTCATTTGCAGAGATCTAATTGCATTGCACTCACCCACGGGCGAAGTAAGTGGTTCGGTGGAGGTACGTGGAAGTGGATGAATAAATAATGAATCTACTTCAACCGCTATCTTTATTCCTTGCAACCCCCCCCGTGTGAGCCAACCTCGGGAGGTAAAGGCACGCATATGGGTCCAAGCTAAATATATATTTCCCCCCTTCACTCGTTAATGCCCAGGCAGTTGCCATTTTTTCACTCACACAATGACAGGGTGTAACTTACTGAGACTTTTTGCAAAACCACAACAGAAAATTGTGCATATGTGCCAATAAAACGTATCATTTTGAATTCAAATGACAAAATTTGGGTGTGTTTTAATAGTAAAGAATAACGTGAAGAGAAGTTGTATTTCTTTGCTTTAGAAAGATGCAGCTCCACTAGTCACGCTCCTTCTGCTTCCATCACAGATCCCTGCACATGAGCCTTTAGGTTTCCTCTGACATGCAGAGATGCACCTGTAACTTTCACCCACTAACACATATGCACAATCCATCCTGTTGAGAACAAAGCTGGAGAACACTGTGGTTTTCCTCCGGCGAACATGAGGCTAATATTCCAGACAATATCCTCTGCTCTCTGCAGAAGAGAGATAACGTTTTGACCAAACATCACAATCAACAAGCCGGAGAGGTCATAGCCTCACCTCGGATAACAACTGCAGAAAAATGTTTATCTCTGGCCATCAGCATGTCAGCCACTCTCACCGTCTCCCTCCGACACTCCCACCTTGCCACCTCAGCTACCTTCCTCTCAGTTTCTCTCCTTCTCTTCCGTGACCTCAATGAATGCGTATGGGGAAATTATTTTCAATCTATCAGAAAACGCAGGAGAAGGAATAAGGAGTGAAAAAAAATCCAATAAAATAACAGAACAGAGGGAGGAATCCCATTTTCCACCTGCCATTCCCGAGCCTTGGCAGGATAATAGCAGGCATCCCGGTGTTGGGATAAGCTGTGATAACAAATAGCTCAATCTGCTCGGCGTCTTCATCTGCGGTTCTATCTCTCTCACACACACAAACCCTCTGAATTATGATTAATGGGTGGGGCACAGGCCCGTCGCAATATTCCAAAGCTGCTCGGCCTCAGATCCTCATAGAAATAATGCTGTTTGCATGTGTTGGTTGTGTTCTTAAAATGTGTGAGTAAGTGTAGTGTAGACAGGGCACAACAGGGTCATATGTAGCAACCAATAATGTGATATTTTTGGCAATTTATAATGTCATAATGTAAATATCATAACAAATTATTACATTATAGCCTGGTTTCTTTTGAAGTAGCATTAAAATATATAATAGCTTGCAACCAATAATGTAATAAAACATAAATAGGACTTTATTTCTTTGGAAATATGATATTTATTCACAGTGTTTGTGCGGGTAGCTGCAAAGAAACATACATTGGATCGTAGCAAAATCATCATACACATTTGCGGATAAATGCTTTGCAGCAGGTGCTCTACATTATATTTCTTTTTCTTTATTTACTATTGGCTTTATCACATCAGATTATTACATTTTCAGCAAGTATTTGCCCATCCTTACATTACTGGTTACTACATAAAGTTTGAAAATGAAAGGAAATCTAAAAAAAAAAGCAATAAATACAGTCCAAAATTACACTTTAATTAAAACACAAAGCTTTACAACTGTACAGTCAAGTAGAAAATGTATAACATTTTTAAAGGGCTTTGATGCTCATGCTATGCTATATAAAACTAAATTGTTAAGATGCCAGCTAGCTTCGTTAGGTTATTTGATCAGTTTGTGTCACCATGGCAACACTATCTGACCTTAGTATGTGTGGAATAATGTAACAGTGATACCTACGTGCACACACCTTTATGCTTTTTTGTCGTGTTCATGCACGTTTGCACCAGCCGCTGCAGTTTTTTTTTTTTTGTTCTTAGAGAAAATGTGCGCCTGTCCAGCTTCTCCACCCACCACCAGCGTCGTGGTCAATGATCTCTTTGCTCCAAACATTGTGGCCACGTGCTCTTCAGTTCTGATCATCAGTGTTGCATTACATCCACCACCTCCACCTACCCTCCATATTGCCCATGTATTCTGTTGTCGCCAGGAGGAAAAAATCACCGCTGTTGATACAAGTGAAAGCATTATGGAGAGTCTTCCCGAACTGTTGCGTTAAACATGAGAAAAATTAACCAAGCAAAGCTCTTTTTCAGCCCCATTACGACAGATTCAGATCTGCATCCCGGTGTGAAGCAGGCTGTTCTCCAGACAATGAGAGGAGTAAACGGTAATAAAATTCTTCTAACAAGGCTCTTTCATTGCCTTCCTACTGTTTTCATCTCATTTCAGACTCTCGTCTCACACTCCTTAATGGCCTCCGATTCAGATTCACCCTAATGAGGCGAGGAAAGACAGGAAAGGAGGGGAAAAGGGACAAGGAAATGTGCCGTTCCAAACGATAGTGAGGTAGAAGGTCATGACTTCTTTTAGACTGTGATTGGAACCACATTGAATGCCTGCGGTCCTTCACAAGCTCATCATGAAGCGTCTGATAGAAGGCTCAAGCGATCTACTTGAGGACATTCAAAGGAAAATCTGACAGCTCCAAGGTGGTGTAATGGTAAGTCTCCTCACCTCACAGCAGGAATCTCAACGGTTCAAATCCAAAAGCTTGCAGGCTTTTCTATTTTAGAGTTGCCATTTGATGACTGTCTCCATGACGTGGTTTTCAAATGAAAACCGAAAAAGTCTCAAAGAGTCTTAGGAGTCCGTTTGCAAAACAACGGTAGTCAGAGTCACTAAAAACAAAACCTTTTGAAAACGGCTCCCCAGGTGGAACTTTTTGAAAGTTGTCTGAGTCCATCTCTTTGGAATACTGTGTGGAGACAGTGGAAATGCTGTAGTGCATGTGTATCATAACCGTAGTAAATAGTTCTTGTGTGTATGTTGTACAGGTCTCTATCTCCGGAAAAACTGGGGAAGATTAAACTTTTCAAAAACATTGCTACTGCTCCTGCACTCTATGGCCATAGTAAAATGTTGTTTTGCACAAGCTCAGTCAAACTTGGTCTTCTGTCCACTAGAATGTCTGTGTACTTCCACTGTTAATGTTTAGAGTGTTTTGCACGTTCTCTGCTGTACGTGTGTGTGGTTTCATTATGAAAACAACCAAAAGCACCCACTAGTGGCCCTACATGAACACTACATTGTTTTCAGAGTTTCTGCCATTTTCTTGGAAATGGATATTGTTTTCAAAATGCCATGTAAAAGGGGTCTAACTTGACTGTGTGTGTGTGTGGTTGTGTCTCACAGTGTGTTTGCCCCCAGAACCCATCCAGGGTGCAACAATGTCTTTTTCCAGAGTCAGTCCGATTTGGCTCCAGCCACCTATGACCCCAAGCTGGATAAAGAACTATAGAAGATGCATAGTTCTCAACTGCAGTGACCACACTGTGTTTGATTTGCCACCAAAACTGCAAATGTTCATTGACACAATTCAGCCAAAAACATCTAGAATCTATCTTTTCCCCTCACTGGCAATGTTGACTTCATGACATTTCATGACTTATTATCACTAATCCACATGTCACAAAATATGAACTGTCAGATAAAATGTCAGTAACAAAGTTAATTAGAGCCAAAAGGCCAGATTTCCTGTTCAACTTGTTGTGTATTGACGGAGCTGGTGCAGCAGGGACACTGACAGACATGGGCAGTGAGCATTTGTCATCCATCAACTAGTGAGGACAGCCTGCTGTCATCACCTCATGGGGTCTGTCAATTTCATTATTTCTCTCTCTGTCTGCCTCTCACTCTCCCTCTGTCTTTCATCTCATCTTGTGTGTGGTGTCTCACACTGACCCGAATATCTACTGCAGCATGGTGATGACTTTACATTATGGAGAACGGAAAGGTCAGAGGAGGGCTGCTGGACAAGCACCAGAACTCAGCAACCACAGACACAGACACACACACACACACACACACACACACACACACGCATGTTTGTGGAATACACGTCTATGTCAGTGAAGTGCAGGGACATGGGAGGCTGGAAGTAATCTCCCATGAATATTCCATCCCAGCAGCAGCAAGCCATTTTAATTATCAGCCCCTCCCAGGCCCTCTGTGAGGTCTGGCCCAGGTAAATTAGGCTCAGCAAACAGCCTGTCTTCAGCCCCACCAAATTCAATATGATGTCAAATAGAGCACAGCGGTCTCCGAGCACACACAAAGCATGCACTCTGTTATGCGTGCATGACGCTGGCGCTGGCTGTAGAAGCAGGTGCACATTTTCTCTTATTTGAGCAAAAGAAAAGCAGCCAACAGCATGCACACGCCACAACAACCATGTGTCAGCACCTGTATTGCTGTGACATTATTTCATAGATATTTGGTCAAATAGGAAAAAACTAACCACACATCTCAAGCTCAGGTGTTTGGTCACATCTTCCCTATTCCTAGAAGATACCTGCCACAGGTCAAGTGATGGAATTAAAATGGAAACAAAACCTGCTTCTTTTTTAAATAGTTTTCTTAGATCAACAGAATAACTTTCCAAAAGATGTGTTTGAAGTATGTTTATTTTTTTATCTTAAAACATCATATAATACTGAAAGTTTATGAAAGAAACAATGAGGCCGAATGATGAAATGACAACTGATTAAAAACGCATCATTCATGCATTTGCATTTCAGAAAAGTTTCACATTTCAGAAAAGTTTAATTTTTGCATAACGTTTTGAAAATGATGTCTGTTGACACAGAAATGGCAGAAATTCTGAAAATGAGTGTATGTAGTGTAGTGTGTAATATTCCTGTTGTGCCATTAGTTGGTGCTGTCCTTTGTTTTTGTAATGAAACCACACACACATGCAGCAGACAACAATACTCTATAAACATAAACAATCGGAGAACACGGACATTCTAGTGGACAGACGACCAAGTTGGATTGTTATTGCGGTGACTGTTAACTATAAAACTACCAAGTTGGAGAATATCAACTGGGGTTCATGACATGACGAAGGAAACATTGTTTTTAGCGCATGTACAGTAGCAGCACTTGAAGAAAGTTGTGTTTTCCTCCATTTGCATGGAAACAGAGTCAGAGCATTTTCCTAAAGCTCCACCTTGGGAGCCCTTTTAATATGTTTTCAGTGGCTCAGAGCACTGCTATTGCGTAAACTGACCCCAAAATGCAACAGAACTTTGCATTATCACTTGAAATCATTAAATGGGACTCCCAACTATCACACCAAAAAACGGTTTCGATATGAACGATATGGGACAACATGGGATGATTTATAATCATGAAAAGGGAGCTAACATGTACCTAGCTAGATATTGAAGAGGCAGCCATCTGTGCATCAGTAGAAGATGAAGGAAATTGTCTCGATGTAGCTCTTACATTTAAATTGGATGGGATATTTAGATACGTCATTGAAACCCTTGGGAAAATATCTATTTTGCTATAATGAATCTATACCCAAGCTGCTGCAGTTGTTGGGAGTCAAAGGCTTTGCTCAAGGGAAAATGTGGGATTTGAACCTTACACTAAAGGTCACTAACTCTGATCTCTATACCAACACTGCCCACTGTTAGGGAAATAATCCCTGGGTAAGAGCAGAGCTAAATACCAGCATTTATTCCTGCTGTTTTGCTTTAAAGAGTTAGAGGGTGGGACTGGGGTCATTCTGAATTGCAATATTTAGCAGTGAAAGTCTGAAATTACAAGCTCGAATCCAAAACAACAGTGGAAAACTGTTCACAACCAAAACCTTCCATGGTTCAGTATGAGCTCCCAGCTACATCAAAGTAACTGGGTTTGGAATCTGATCAGGGAAGACTCAGGTGCTCAAGTCAAGCTGTATCTGTCATCTCTTATCTTCTTGATGTTTAATCTGTCCTTTCCTCACTCCGGGCCTCGGTCCATGTACCAACACCGAGGCCTTGGTGCAAACATAATCTTCAATCTTCCTCGGCTCCCTGCGCCTCGTGCTCTCTCAGGAGTGATCATAGGACCCCCCGAGGGGTGCGGCCACATTAAAATCTTCAGATAATCTGCTCCCTGGTCTTCTGCAGCTCCGCTACTCTTCTAATCACAAGGACATCCTCCTGCTGATCTGCAGGGACCTGCCTGCTTGCCAGATGATTACCATAATCGGGACTCTTTAGACAGGTATTTAATTAGCCACCCTGAAAAACAAAGTACACAGAGGACCCTGGTAAGTGTCTGCAGAGCACATGGTGGAATATTGAACTCTGTATTTATTCTGTTTGCTTCTTTTCATTCTTACAATGTTAGAAATGCTTGCATCAAAAAACAAAAAGATACTCACAAACTTTAAAGCTTTGAGAGTGTACTCAAACCCAACCTCAAATGTCATTTTGCCATAAATATCCGTTATATTTCTCTGGGCAGGTTTACTGTAAGGGCTATAAAATCCTGTGAAGAGGCCGTTTTTATTGAGGGTTTTTGTCAGGAGGCAGTTGTTGGAATCACTTTTATACCTGAACTCAAGGAAGAAACGTAGAGAGCGCAATGAAAGAAGTGAAAAACATATCAAGATAAAGGATAGAAATAAGCTGTAAATTACTTGAATTTCACTCAGTCATCTAGACTTTTTACCCTGCGTGGTGAACTCCTAAAAAACGAGTGGAGACGCCATTGACACTGACTTCCTCCTTTATGCCAATAACAATCATAGTAGTAGTATGAACTATGGTCCTACAGGGCCAGAGAAAGCGTTGTGCTATTGACCACCAATTAGTGGGCAGAACTTTCTGATCCATTCATACAATCTACACTCGGTTTGACTGACAGAGCCTTTCATAGTATTGTTAATGCTTTCAGTATGTACATGTCTATATGGTCACATCATGCAACTATACTCTGAGTATCTAAGGCCAGTGAAAATGCAAATGTTGCATTCTGGGTGTCGGTTAATGCAACAATAGTGGTCAGAGCCACTGGAGAATTCCGAAATGAAACTTTTAGTAAACTGATCCAAAACTATCTCTGTGGAAATGGGAGAAAAAAACAACTTTTTAAAAAAACTGCTCCTCTGCATGCGCATCACTGTCATGTATAGTTTTTCTGCACATGTAGATGGACAACAAGATCATTGTTTCCTCCATCGTGTCATGACTCCCAGTCTATATTCTCCTGAGATTTCGTAGTTTTATAGTCGACAGTCGTCGTAATAACAATCCAACATGCCTACTGTCTCCTAGAATGTCTGTGTTCTCCCCTTGTTAATGTTTACAGCTTATTGTTCTCTGCGCGCATGTTTGTGTTGTTTTGTTATGAAATCAACCAACAGCACAATCTCATGACCTGGCATGCTAACTGCATCGTTTCTGCCCTTGTTGTGTAAATAGACATTGGTTTCAAAAGGTTACTGTGTAAAAGCAAAACCTTTCTTGAACAAAAAAGCAAAAAAGACACGTTTTTACTTGAAATGTTGTCGTGTGAACGTCCTTTACAATCACCAGGTATTTCAACATAACATCTTTGGAATGTGTTGAAACAGTAAAGTCATATTATGGATGTGCAGACGATAAATCTGTAATCTGTGTGATGTTTCTATGTCCATACACACCAACCTTCCAGTCAGGGTGTTTTTCCAATTGTTCACTGGCCAGTGAGCATAAAGTGGGTTTCTTCCACTTCGATGACGCAAACACACCAACATTCATCAGAACAGAAATGCTTATTATTTCCTATGTAGAACCCAGATCGGTGGCAACACTTCACACTACTGTATTACATCCACTGTCACCACCCCAGAACCAAATACTGTGTTTTCTAGAGTAATGTAATACATTTCATTTGTACAAGGTGGCTCCTGTAGTTGTTCATTCCTGTCTTACAGTTTGATATTACTATTTCACAGTGGATAAGAAAAATTGGGTTGAGAACTATCCCATGATTAATAACACACAGTCCCAAAGACAATAGAAAAAAAAAAAACATCATCTGGTGAGCCAAATCTCTGGAGGATGGCATGTCAGGTGAGCTGGAAGTAAACTTGTAGGCATTTTATGTTTCGTTTTTCTCATAAGCCACATCAATGATTGATCTCAACTCGACCGAAACACTTTCTGCACCATGATGATGCTCCAGTGTTTGACTGAGTTTATTAGTTTCATTATAATTCACTATAGTTAGTTATTTGCATTTTTATACTGTTTTGGAGAATGCTTGCTGGAGTCTAGACCAGCTGACTGTGGGTGTAGGCAGATAACACCCTGATAAGGTCACGAGTCAGGCACTTACTGCAATTAAGATTCACAAATTTACCACAAACGCAAGTGTTTGGGAGCTGTGGAGGCAACTGTGAGGCAACAGTTTCAAAACACTACAACCCTGTTTACACAACAACACATCGTTTTGTGTTTTCCATTCAGAAAAGTTTTGTGTTGACACTGCAGTGTTTTGAAAATTATGTCCGTTTACACACAAACATCAAAAAAAGTCAATAAACAATGTAGTATGCCAGGACACAAGAGGTTGCTGTTGGTTCTTTTTGGAATGAACATTAACAACGGGAGAACACAGACATTCTAGTGGACAGACGACTAAGTTGGACTGTTATTACGGTGACTGTCAAATTAAAACGATTAAGTCCCAGGAGAATATCGACTTCGAGTCATGACACAACAGAGGAAATAATGTATATTATTTTCCATCTACTGAGCATGAGCAGAAGAATTAGTCACAACAGCCGTTGTGCGCAGGACAAGTAGCAGTGTTTCATTCATCTACATGAAGACGGAGCCCAAACTTTTCAAAAAAGTTGTGTTTTCAGTGATTCCGAACACCGTTGTCATGTGAATGATACCACAAAAATGCAACGAAAGTTGTTTATTTTAGCTTTCAGTTGTTGTAAACGGGGCCTAAAGATGAACTTCATGAATTACCTAAATCCAAACTTGTCCTCCATCTTTGACTTCCCCACTGATTTTGTACTTTCAGCAAACATTTACTTTTTGCTGAGTCCACGTTAAAGAAAGAAAGCGGAGCTGCCCTTAATGTGAAAAAAGCTGTTTAAATTAGAAGACACACCAGTTGAGTTATTAGGGACGTTTGAGGCATGAAGTTTAATATCCAATCAGGGTAATGATGTTAACAAATCAGCCCGGGCATATTCATAGTATTCATAGTTTCGACTTGTACACAGCAAAATCCATTAATGTTTGCGTGAATGAGCGTGAATGGTGTTGTGTGCATACATACATATGTATAGGAATACATTACCATGTGTATCAGAGCGTAGCCAATCTCCTTATAGTTCCACATATCAATATGCATTAGTGTATTGGGTTACCTTATCGGCTCCTGTGGCTAACGTATTCCTACAATGTGTATAGGAGCTGTGTATTCAAATTCCTCACCTGGGAGGAAATGATGAAGCAGCTGTACAATACAAGTGAACATGCATATGTCAAAATTTGGAGGAAGAAACTCACAGAGCCGGGGATTTTTGCTAGAAACTAAGACAAAGAAAAAGGGAAACGTTGGAGGTTTGCTTCAGTTCATTTAAATTCAGTTTCTGCTTAGTTAAGTTTATTTGCAAAGTGGTGAGAAATAAAACAGTAATGATAATAATAACAAAGAGAGAGAAGGGTGAAATGTGTGGTGGTGTTATAAATATTCATCCCCTCTGTCTCTCTCAGGTCACACTTTTCTGTGTTTCCTGCATAAATCACTTGGATCGGAGTGGATTCCAGTTCACACAATTCAAAGTATCTTACAGTTGGCATGCAAACAGGAGCTGCCTCTGGTTGCCTGCGAGTGCACATGATGCCTGAAGCAGATCTGCTGTTGCTGATCTGCTACACCCAGAGCATCTGTGCATAATATGCATAAATCAATTCACACACAGCGCATCTGTGTGTGTACGTGCATCCACCCCCTGCTTCTTTGCACGCCTTCACTAACCTTACAGTCGGTGTCATATGTGTGGCCTAAATATTACAGCAGGAAATCCTGAAGAAGAAATCACTGCTCTGACACTTTCCCCGTGTGGCGTGATGTGGCGTGAGACCCACATCTGTAAGCGAGAAGACAGATTGCTGCAGCTCGACTTCCCATTGTCCGGTGTGTTGTATGTGATAGGTAAATAAGAAAAAAACAACATAATTCTATAATATAGCCTTAAAATCCTACATTGTTTGTGTTGCAATGCTGCGTAGTGTATTTGTAGTCGTAAAACAACAATACAGGCATGGAAACAAATGGTACTACAGACATTTTTTTTAATAAACTGTCCTTTTTTTGAATTAGTTGGTTTGAGTAAATACACTAAAGGGAATGTAACAACAATAAATCTAAAGATTAAAAGCTATAGACTATAATGTTAAACCATGGAGTCAAGTCACAGCAGAAGCCGCCATTGTTGTTACTGTCCATCGACAAACAAGTTACTGCAGCCGTGATGCACATGCACAGCATTTTAGAAAAGTTGTATTTTACCCCGTTTCGATGGAGACTGAGAAACTGTGTTTTCAATGGCTCTGAGCACTGTTGACATGGAAATGAAAATCCAAAATGCAGCAAAAGTTTTCCGTTTTCCTTTAAAAGAAATTGTCATTTCAGCCTGTGTCAGTACAATAGCTGTGATGTGTTCAAAGTCATAAACATTTGCTTCAAAATGACTGGTCTATAGTTGTTTGCAACCTGTTTTGGTATTGTTACTTATTGTTGTTATTTCATAATTCTGTTTCTTTGAAG